>PVIW01014026.1:0-25044 GCA_004026585.1 Noctilio leporinus | reverse complement strand
GGACAAATATCATATCATCTCACCCATTACAGGACAATAATGAGCAAAACTAACAACAAGCAAAACAGAACCAAGTATATGAATACAAGGAATAGGCCTTCAGTGGTCAGGGGAACGGGGTTGTGGGGAGGGGGAGGTAGAGGCAAAGAAGGGGAGCAGCTTAGACAAGCACCTAGTATAAAGGAACCATGGACATGGACAACAGGTGGGATTGATTTTGGGGGGAATGGGTGGGTGGGGAGGGGGACAGAGGGGAGAAAAAAGGGGATGGATGTAATACAACAACAATAAAATTTAAAAAAAAGAAAAAAAACACTTTGGTACATTGACTCAATGGAATACAATACAGCAGAAAGAAAGAAGGAACTCCTACCATTTGAAATAACATGGATGGAACTGGAGAGTATTATGCTTAGTGAAATGAGCCAGTCAGTGAAGGCCAAATATCATATGATCTCACCCATTACAGGACAATAATGAACAAAACAAACAAGCAAAACAGAACCAAATATATGAATACAGTGAATAGGCCTTCAGTGGTCAGGGGGAAAGGAGTTGGGTGGAGGAGGGAGGAAGAGGCAAGGAAGGAGAGCAGTTTAGAAAAGAACCTAGTATAAAGGAACCATGGACTTGGACAACAGGTGGGATTGACTTTGCGGGGAATGGGTTGGTGGGGAGGGGGACAGAGGGGAGTGAAAACAGGATGGATGTAATACAACCACAATAAAATTTTTTTAAAAAGGCAGTCCCATTCTTATATTTTTAACGAAACTCCATACTGTTTTCCATAGTGGCTGCACCAGCTTACACTCCCACCAGCAGTATACAAGTGTTCCCTTTTCCCCATATCCTTGCCATCACTTGTTTTTTGAATTGTTGATGATTGCCATTCTGACTAGTGTGAGGTATTATCTTATTGAGGTTTTAATTTGCATTTCTGATGGCTAGTGATGTTGAACATTTTTTCATATGCCTTTGGGCCCTTTGTATGTCTTCCTCAGAGAGTTGTCTGTTCAGGTCCTTGACTCATTTTTTTAATTGGGCTGTCTCCCTGGTGTTGAGTCTCATTAACTTCTTTATTTATTTTGGATATCAAACACTTGTCTGAGATATCATTGGCAAATATGTTTTCCCATGCAGTTGTTTCCCTTTGAATTTTGCTGGTGTTTTCTTTAGCTGAACAGAAACTTTTCAGTTTGTTATTTATTTGTTCTTTTATTTCCTTTGCCCTTGGTGAAGTATCAGTAAACATATTTCTGCATAGGATATCCAAAAGTTTACTGCCTATATATTTTTTCCAAACCTTTATGGTGGCACTGCTTATATTTAAGTCCTTTATCCATCTTGAGTTTATTGTTGTGTATGGTGTACATTGGTAGTCTAGTTTTATTTTTTTGCATGTTGCTGTCCAGTTCACCCAACACCACATGTTGAAAAGGCTGTTTTTACTCCATTTTATGTGCTTTCCCCCTTTTTCAAATATTAATTGATCATACAGTCCTGGGGTTACTTCTGGGCTCTATTCTGTTCCATTGGTCTCTATGTCTATTCTTATGCCAATACCAGACAGTTTTTTGACAGTAGCTTTGTAGTATAGTTTGATATTCGGTATTGTGATTTCTCCTACCTTGTTCTTCCTTCTCAAGTTTGCTGAAGCTATTTTTGAGTGTTTTGGCTCCATATATTTTTGAAGTATTTTTTCTATCTCTGTGAAGTATGTCATTGGTGTTTTAATTAGGTTTCAATTGAATCTATAGATTGCTTTGGGTTATGGACATTTTAATTCTTCCCATCCATGAAAATGGTACATACGTCCATTTATTTGTATTTTCCTTAATTTCATTCTTCAGTGTTCTGTGGTATTCTGAGTACAGGTCTCTTAACTCCTTGGTTGCTTAAGCTGATTCTTATGTACTTTATTTTTCTTGTTGGTATGATAAATGGGATTTGTTTTCTCACTTGTATTTCTGATATTTCATTATTGGTATACAAAAATGCCTTTGATTTCTGTATATTGACTTTATATCCTGCTATTTTGGTAAATTTGCTTATTAGGTTGAGTAAGTTTTTGGTGTAGTCTATTGAGTTTTGTATGTACACTATCATTTCATCTGCAAATAATGAGTTTTACTTCCTCCTTTCCAACTGATACATTTAATTCCTTTTTCTTCTCTGACAACTATGGCCAGAATTTCCAAAACGATGTTGAACAGAAGTCGAAAAAGTGGACAGCCTTGTCTTGTTTGTGATATTAGGGGGGCAATTTTAGTTTTTGCTTGTTGGCTTTGAATTTCTCATATATGGCCTTTATGATGTTGATGTATGCTCCCTCTGGTCCCATTTTGCTGTGTTTTTATCATAACTGGTTGCTGTACTTTATTAAGTATTTTTTCAGCATCTATTGATATGATCAAATGGTTTTTGTCTTTCATTTCGTTGATGTGGTGTAGTACATTTATTGATTTACGAATGTTGTACCACCCTTGCATCCCTGGGATGAAACCCACTTGATCATGCTGTATGACCTTTTTAATGTATTGCTGCATCTGGTTGACCAATATTTTGTTAAGAATCTTAGCATCTCTGTTCATCAGAGATGTTGACCTATCATCTTCCTTCTTAGTTGTGTCTTGACCTGGTTTTGCGATTAGAATAATACTGGCCTCATAGAAAGTGTTTGGGATTCTTCCCTATTCTTGGATTTTTGGAATGGGTTGAGAATGATAGGAATTAGTTCTTCTCTAAATGTTTGTTAGAATTCACATGTGTAGCCATCTGGTTGTGGGCTCTTGTTCTTTGGGAGGTTTTTGATTACTTCTTCCATTTAACTAGTTGTTATTGGCCTATTCAGGCTTTCTGCTTCTTCTGGGTTCAGTTTTGGTAGATTATACATTTCCAGAAATTTGTCCATTTCACCCAGGTTTTCATATTTCTTATCATCTAGTTGTTTGTAGTAATTTCTTACAATCTTCTGTATTTCTGAGGTATCAGTTGTGATTATCCTCTGTTGTTTCTGATTTTGGTTATTTGGGTCCTTTCTCTCATTTTCTTGATGAGTCTGGTTAAAGGCTTGTCAATTTTGTTTAGTTTTTCAAAGAATCAGCTCCTGGGCTTGTAGATTTTTTGAATTGTGGATTTATTCTTTAAATTACTTAATTCAGCTCTAATCTCGATGATTTTCTTCCTTCTGCTTTCTCTTGCCTTTGTTGTTGCTCCTCTAGTTCTTGCAGCTTTATGGTTAGGTTGTTTGTATAAGCTTCATCTGACCTTTTTAGGTAGGCCTGTATTGCTATGAATTTCCCTCTTCAGATTGCCTTTGCTGTGTTCCATAGGTTTTGGACTGTTGTGTATTCATTGTCATTTGTTTCCAGAAACTTTTTGATTTCATCTTTGATCTCATTGTTAACCCATTCATTACTTAAAAGCATGTTATTCTGTCTCCATGAGTTACATTGTTTTTGTTTTTTTTCACTTGAAATTGGTTTCTAGTTTCAAGCCATTGTGATCTGAGAGGATGCTTGGTATGATTTCATTTTTTGTATTTGTGGAGGCTTGTCTTGTGACCTACCATATGGTGTATCTTAGAGAATGTTCCATGTGCATTTGAAAAAGATGTATTTTGCTTCTTTGCAGTGAAAGTTTTGGTATATATAGGTTAGGCCAATTTCCTCTACAATGTTCCTCAATGCCACAATATCCTTGGTGTTTTCTTATTTGGAAGATCTGTCCATTATTGATAATAGGGTATGAAAATCCCCTACAATTAGTGTTTTGGTGTCTATATCCTTTTAGAAGTCCTCCAAGAGTTTCCTTATATATTTAGAAGCTCCTATTTTGGGTGCATATATATTTATCAGATTTATTTCTTCTTGATGGATTGTTCCCTTAAGTATTATGAAATGTCCTTCTGTATCTCTTTTTATGGCCTTCATTGTAAAATCTTTTTTGTCTGAAATAAGTATTGATGCTCCATTCTTTCTTTTTTATGTCCATTTTTTTGACATATATTTTTGCATCCCTTCACTTTCTACTTGTGTACATCTTTTTTTCTGAGTGGGTCTTTTGAAGACAGCCTATATGTGCGTCATATCCATTCAGCTGCCCTATGTCTTTTGATCGCTGCATTTAATCCATTTACATTTAAAGTTATTATTGATTGATACTTATTTATTGTCATTTCCCACCTTTTCACCTGTGTTCCTCTCTGTCTCTCTTTGTTTCTTTATTTTTTTAAAGTAGAACCTTTAGCATTTCTTGTAATGCTGATTTGGTAGAGATGTATTCTTGGTTGCAGGCTTTTGTTTACCATTACTTGGAATTTTTTTTTGCCATTCCCTTCTGGCTTGTATTGTTTCTGTTGAATAATCATTTAATATCCTCATTGGAATCCCCTTATATGTTATTTGCTATTTCTCTCTTGATGCTTTTATGATTCTCTCTTTATCTTTGAAATTTACTATTTTAATTATAATGTGTCTTGGAGTGAGTCTTTTTGGATGCTTCTTCATTGGGATCCTCTGTTCTTCCTAAACTTGAGTAACATTTTCATTCATCATGTAAGAGAAATTTTCTGTCATTACTTTTTTGAACAGTTTTTTCATTCCTTTTTACTCTTCTCCTTCTGGTATCTCTATGGTATGGGTAATAATGTGTTTTATGTTTCCTGCAGCTCTCATAAAACTTCTTCATTTTTGTTCAGTGATTTTTCATTCTCTTGCACTGTCTTGGAATATTTTTCTATGTTATTTTTCAGCTCACTGATTCAATTCTCTTATTTCTCTAGCCTACTGTTGATTCCTTTTACTGTATTCTTAAATTCAGAAATTGTATTCTTTATTTCCTCCTGGCTCTTACTGATGGTTTCTATGTCCTTTTTAATGCTGGGGTAGTTCTCAGTAAGTTCCTTGTAGTTTCCCTGAAGTTCTTTGTAGTTCCCCAGGAGTTGTTTATCATTTTTTTTGAGCTGGCTGAGCTCATTGAGCTTTCCTATCATTATTATTTTGAGTTCCAATTCTGATTGTTTGCCTCTGTTTCATTTAGTAATGTTTCTGGGGATTCCTCCTTTCCTTTGGTGATGGACTGATTCTTTTTTTCCCCATTTTCCCTGTCTTTTGTTGCTTTTTTTTTTTTTTTTTTGTCTTGGATTAATCTGCTTTGATTCCTTGACTGCATGGAGCACCCTTCTGTGTTGGTAGATTTGTGGAGTTCAGTGTTACAGTGTTGTGTCTCCTAGATTCCCTCAACCTGTTTTTGCTCTTGGGGTGCTCTTTATGTCATTATCTTGGGCAGTCTGGTTTTAATTTCAATGTGTTTTATGTGTTGTTCCTTTCCCTCCAGTTGGCTGATTGAGAGACACTCTTTCATATCCCATTGTTTTTGAACAGCTCCTAGAACAGATCTGCCAGTCCAGGCAAAATAACCACATCTTCATAGATATCTTTCTTTTTTAACCCCCCCTTTTACTGCCTATGAACCTAGCTATATACCCATACCCTCTAAGGTAACCCCCACTTTTAATCACACCCTCAGCTGCAACTGAGCCTATCTTAATAAGGATGTAGATATAAGACTGTTATAAGAGGGAAAAAATGATTAAGTTGGCTAAAGTATAGATAATTTTGAAAGGTGAAAAGGAGTAGCAAAGATAGTGGGAATGCAAGAGAGAAAGCCACCTTATCTCTTCTATAGAAATGGGGAAGGGAAAATCAGAATGCCTCAAGTGGGAGTGAACAGTATAAGGCTATATATATATATATATATATATAGTTGCCATATCTACCTCCCTGTCCACCCTCAATGATCCCTGATTGGTCCAGGTGGATCCAGGATCCATCTCCTTTTAGCAGAAACAAAAAAGAATGCATAGTTCCTACTAGTGTAACCCGCCCTCCCAAAAAAAGAGTTTAAGCACTGGGGAGGAGAGGACTATGTAGATTGATAACTAGGAATGAGTCGTAGCAGGATAGTGAGTAGACTTTAAAACAAGAGTAAGAGGAGGATCTTGGGTAGTTAGGTAGATTGAGATAAGGAGGAGTAAAAATATGGGATATACTATGCTATAAACAGTATTTACTTAAAATGCACAGCCAGCATTTTGGGGCCCTCCCTTCTCTCACTGGTTCTGTATGAAGAACTGTAGGGTGCTTATGTGGTGTCAATGGTTACTACTCCCCCTCCAGCTCATCGAGAAGGTTTCCACCTGTGATGGGCATCTGGCTCCAAGGGCAGGGGTGTGGGTGGCTTGCAACTTTGTTTGCTCCTGTGACAGCCATCCCTCCCCATTCAGCTCTTAGAGGAGGTAGCCCCTGTCTGCAAAGAGCACCTGCCTCTCCAGGGGGCCTGCAGTGTTGCTTGCCAGTGATGGCTATCCCTTCCTATTCAGCTCTTTGAGGAGGTTTTCACTGCTGCCTCTGCAAAATGTGCCTATCTCCCTAGGGAAACCTGCAGCGTAGTTTGTTAGCAATTGCTAGCCCTCCCTGCCCAGCTCTTTGTGGAGGTTTTCACTGTGTTTGATAGGCCTCCAGTTCTGTGGGAGCCCCATAGTGACAGCACTGGTGATGGCTAGCCTTTTCTTTCCACCTCTTTGCAGAGGTTTATGCTGCCTGCAATGGGCATCTGGCTCTATAGGGGATCTCAAACTATGTGCTGGTGATGGCTCTTCTAGGAGGTTTTTGTCATCTGCAATGGGCATGCCAGTTGCACCAGCAGCAAGTTCCTGGTGCAGTTTTGAGTTTTTGTGGGAGCCTGTGCTCCAGTGTGGGTGCATGGGCTTGGGACTTACTTCTTGCTGTGGCTCTGAGCTGCCTTCTCCCTGGGTGGGTGGCGCATCACCACAATTGTCCACCCCCTTGCCACCCCAGCCAATGCACTTTCCCGCACCCCTGCTCCTGCTCCCTGGGTGTCTCTCCTCCTCTACTCCTGGCCCCAGGAGGTGCTTCCTCTCTCTCAGCCTCCAGATTGTGGCTCTCACATAGTCCTTCCCCGCAGGAGTTCAATTTCTCAATCCCTCTGGAGTTTGCACTCACTATCCACACTTCACTGCTCAGATTTCTAGTCACCAGAAAGTCTGAAGCTGTTTCCAGTCAAAGCCACCCCTCTGGGCAGAGCTGCCACTGCCCAGAGTTGACCTGGGCCTGCTGGCCAGCCAGTTTGGAACTGTCTCACCTGCTCTGTGTAGGTCTCTGCACCCCTGAGTCTAGATGCTTACCACTCCAATTCACAGGGACCTGCAGATATTTTGTGCTCCCTACCCTATTCTCCAGCTGCTCTGGCACTCAAGAACACCATCAGCACTGTCCTCTATTCTGTCATTGTCCTCCTTCCTTCTATGTTCTTTTTAATGCTGGTGTAATTTTCAATAAGTTCCTTGTGGTTGCCCTTGAGTTCTTTGTAGCTTTTTTGTAGCTCATTGAACTCATTGAGCTTTCTTATAAATGTTTATTTTAAATCCATGTCTGATAGTTTGCTTGTTTCTATTTAATTTAGCAGTCTTTCTGGTGATTCCTCCTTTGTTTTTGGTGATTGACTTTTTTTTTTCCTCCCCGTTTTGCATGTCTTTTGTTTATTTTTGTTTTTTGAATTAATCTGCTATGACTTCCTATCTTCATGGAGTGCCCTTCTGTGGTAGGAGATTTGTTGACTTCAATGGTGCAGGGTCTTACATTTCCCCAACTTGGGGTGCCCTTTATGTGATTAATTTGGGCTGCCTGTTTGTATTTTAGATTTGGTTTCTGTGTTGCTTTTTGATGCATTTTTCACTCTGGCTGGCTGATTGACATTTCTTCTACTATGTCTCATGTACTGTTATTGAGCTGCTCCTAAAACAGAACCACCAGTCCAAGCAAAATAACACCTTCATAGCCCTGGCTGGTAGCACAGTGGATAAGGCACCGGCCTGCGAACCCAAAGGTCACTGGTTCAATTCCCCAGCCAGGGCACATAACAAGATTGCAAACCAGGTCTCCAGTCAGGTCTATGGCTGGAGGCAGGTGAAAAGCAACCATACATTGATGCCTCTCTCCCTCTCTGCCTCTGTCTATTCTCCTCTTTCTAAAAATAATGAAATAAAATCTTTAAAAAAATAACCCCTTCAAAGGTATCTTACAGCCTTAACTCTACTTTCCACTGTATATGAGCCTAACTAAATACCCATATCCTCAAAAGTAAGTCCCACACTTTAATTACCCTCTCAGCTTCTAATGAACCAGTCTTAATAAGGATGTAGATATAAAACTATTATAAAAGGAAAAAAAATTATTGAGTTGACTAAAATACAGATAATTTTAAAAGATGAAAAGGAGTAGCAAAGATATTGGTGTGAAATGGTAGGGGGATGCGAGAGAGAGAGCAAACTTTACCTTTACCTCTACTTTACCATATAGAAATGGGACCCTGACTGGTGGCATAGTGGATAAGGCATCAATCAGCCTGTGAACCCAAAGGCCGCTTGTTTTATTCCCTAGTGAGAACACATAATAAGGTTGTAATCCAGGTCTCCAACCAGGCCTGTAGCTGGAAGCAGGTGAAATTCAATCATACATTGATGTCTCTCTCCCTCTCTGTCTCTCTCCCTTCCCCTCTCTAAAAATAATAAATAAAATCTTTAAAAAAATAAAGAAATGGGGCCAAGAGGATCAGAATGCCACAAGTGCAATGAACAGTATTAAGCCTAATCAGAAGTTATATATATTTATACTTACATATATATAGCTATATATAGATACTGTGTGAGGGTACAAACATACATAAATGAAAGAAATACCATTAGGAAGTTGACTTAGAAAAAGTAGTGAAAATGGAAACGAAAATGAATAAAAGAAGAAGAAAAAGAGAAAGAGGGAAAAAAAGGAAAACAAAAAAAATGTAAATCCAGTTGTTGAGTAAGTTTTGCCACAGCACTGTCAACAACGGATAAGCTATAATTTCTATAGATGAAATGGGAACATGAGATATAAAAGAGAAAAAGAGAGGGCCCTGTCTGGTGGCATAGTGGATAAGAGGCCAGCCTGTGAATCCAAAGTTCGCTGGTTTGATTCCCAGCCAGGTACACACATAATCAGTTTGTAAGCCAGGTCTACAGCAAGGTCTGTAGCTGGAAGCAGGTGAAGGGCAACCATACACTCATGTTTCTCTCCCTCTCTGCCTCTCTCCCTTACCCTCTTTAAAAAATAATAAATAAAATATTAAAAAGAAAAAAATAACCTCTCTTTAAAAAAGAAAAAGAGAGATTAAGAAGTATTTGGGGAAAGAGGAGGTGGTTTGTACTTACATTTTATAACTACACTTTATAGCTAAGTTTGTAAAGATGTTGTACCTACCTCCCTATCCTCCCTCAATGAGCACTGACTGGCCAAGGAAGAGCAAGGACAAGTGTGTTTTTTTAGCAGAAAAAAAGAATGTGTAGCACCTAGTAGTGCACCCACAAAAAAATGGTTTTAAGAGGCTGGAGAGGGGAGGAATACTTAGATTGAGGACTGGTAATGGTTTGCAGTAGGAAGTAAGTAGACTTTCAAAAAAGAGTAGGAAAAAAATCTTGGATAGTTAAATGAATTGAGAGAAGGGAGGGGTAAAAATGTGGGATTTGAGCTACATCATAATATAAGCACTATTTACTTAAATGTACTAATTGTGAGAGCTAGAAGTGACTTTTGAAAAGAAAATGTTAGGGATTAATAATTCATGTAGCTCTTGGTGTAACTCAGGTGCTTGAGGTTAGTAGCGCTTCATTTCCTGAGTCTGCCTCTTTTCCTTGATCAAGTCTCTGTAGTCTACAGTCAGGCTGTGTGGTCTTAAAGTGGCAGGGCCTATGGCTGTTACAGTCAGGGCTGGCTCTGAGTGCCATACCTCTGAGTAGGCTGAGTCTCCAGTAGCCTAGCTGGGATTCTGCATTGCTTGTGTTTTGGGGCCCTACTTTTGTGCATTGATTCTGTGGGGAGTGCTGCAGGGTGCTGCTTGCTCAGGTGATGGCTACCCCACCCCTGCTGGTTCCTCAAGGAGGTTTCCACTGTCTGCGATGGGCACTGCTGATTGCACCAGGGGCAAGCTCCCCTCTTGCACAGTTTCCTTGCTTCGGTTTCCATGGGAGCTTATGACACGCTGTATGGGTTTGGGCCTCTTTTCCCATTGGGACTCTGAGCTGCCCTCTTCCAAGGTGGCACTGTGGTGCAGTTTTCTGCTTTCCCATTGTTGGGGGTGCACTTGCCCACTCCCACTTGCCAGTAGATCTCTCTTCTTCCACCTCTGGCCTCCGGTAGCCAAGCTTCCTCTCTTTCAGCCCCCAGAGGGTGGCTGTCACACAGTCCCTCCTCTGGAGCAGTTCAATTCCTGAATCCTCCCAAGTTGTGCTCACTGTCCACAATTCACCAGGGAGCCTGAAGCTATCTTTAGTCATAACCACTTCTCAGGGAAGAGCTGCTACTGCCCAGAGCTGACATAGGCCTGATGGCCAGGCTGGTTCCAGAACTGTCTCACCCACTCTCCTGTGGATTTCTGCAGCCTCTGGGCTGTGTACCCCTAAATCCAAACCCTTGCTGCTTCAATTCTCAGCTACTTGCAGCTGTGTCATGTTCCTTACCCTATTTTTCAGTCACTCAGGTGCTTGGGAACACCCTCAGCTCTGCCCTCTACTTTGTCATCATCCTGATGGTATTTTTGTCTACATATTTTCAAAACTTCACCAAGATTTTCTCTTTCTTTAGGCCCTCCTATATAGGGTGCATATATGTTTACCAGTGTTACAGCCTCTTGTTTGATTGTCCCCCTAGTATAATGAAATGACCTTCTTTATTTCTTGCTGTTGTCTTTAAGTCTATTTTGTCAGATATAAGTATTGCTACCCCAGCCTTTTATTTTGTTATCTTCATTTTCATTGGATATTTGTTTTCATCTATCCCCTTTCAGGCTGTGTAACTTTTTTTCTAAGGTGGGTCTTTTGTAGATAAAAATTATATACATATATATATACGCATTATATATATGTATATATAATGCGTATATATATATACATTATATATATATGTATATATAAAATGTTTTCTTATCTATTCAGCTACCCAACATATTTTTTAAAGATTTTATTTATTATTTCCAGAGGAGGAGAAGGGAGAGAGGCAGAGAGGGAGAAAGACATTAATGTGTGGTTGCCTTTCACCTGCCTCCGTACACAGACCTGGCTGGAGACCTGGCTTGCAACCTGGTTATGTGCCCTTTGCTGGGAATTGAACCAACGACCCTTGCGTTTGCAGGTTGATGCCTTATCCACTGTGCCATCAGCAAGGGCTCAATATTTTTTGATTGAAGCATTTAATCCATGTACATTTCAGATTATTGTTGAGAGTTACCTATTCATTGTCACTTTTTCCTTTGTACTTCTCTCTCTCTTTTTTCTCTTTCCCTCCCTTTCCCTCCTTCTCTTTCTCCTGCTCCTCCTCCTTCTTCAAGCAAAACCTTTAGCATTTCTTGCAATTCTGGTTTGGTAGAAATTTACTTATTTATTCTTTTCTTTGTTTGGTCTGAGTAACCTTATTTTGCCTTCCATTTTAAATGAAGGCCTTGCTAGATATAGCAGTCAACTGCAGATTCTTGCTTTTATTGCTTCGTATATATACTTTATGCTAATCCCTTCTGCTCTGTAGTGTTTCTGTTGAGAAATAATCCTACAGCCTTATTGGGCTCCTTGTAGTACTATTATTTTCTTTCTTGATGCTATTAAGATGCACTCTTTGTCTTTAAACATTACCACTTTAATTTCAATGTGTCTTGGTGTGGGTCTCTATGGTTTTGCCTCGTTGGAACTCTTCTGTGCTTCCTGAATATGTGTGACCATTTTCTTCCCATGTTAGTGTAATTTTCTGTCATTATTTCTTCAAACAAGTTTTCTATCTCTTGCTTCCTTTCTTCTCTTTATGATAGATATGCCTATAATATTGTTGTTACATTTCATGTTGTACAAAAGTTCCCTTAAACAATCCTCTTTTTTAAGTCTTTTGTTCTTTTTGTATTTCTGATGGTGTTTTTATCTGCCTTTTCTTTGAATTGCTGATTCAGTCATCTGCTTCCTATATTCTGCTTTTAATTCCTCCTTGTTTCACATATTCCATTTTATTTTCTAAGTGATTTTATTCTTGTATCAGTCCAGTTCTCCCAACACCATTTATTAAAGACATTATCTTTTCTTCATTGTATGTTCTTGCTCTCTTTGTCTAATGTTAATTAACCATAAGACATAGGTTTATTTCTGAGCTCTCTATTCTATTCCAACAATCTATGTGTCTGTTCTTATGCCAGTGCCAGACTTTTTTGATTACAGTGGCCTTGTAGTAGTTTGATGTTCAGGTATTGTGATCCTTATAACTTTGTTCTTTCTCAAAATTGCTGTGGCTATTCAGTTTTTTTGGTTCCATATTAATTTGTGAAATACCTGTTAAATATGCTGTTGGTATTTCAATAGAAATTATGTTGAATCTATAGATTGTTTTGTGTAGTATCAACATTTTTTAAATCTTTTTAAAAATTCTTTTATTTATTAGTTTTAAAGAAAGAGGAAGGGAAAGTGGCAGAGGAGAAAGACATTAATGAGTGTATAGTTGCCTTTCACTGCCTCCAGCTACAGACCTGGCTGGAGACCTGTATATCAACATTTTAATGATGTTAATTCTTCTAAACCATGAACACATTATATGCTTCCATTTATTTATGTCTTTCTCAATTGTTTCAATAGCCTATAGTTTTCTAAGTATGTCTTTTACCTTCTTGGTTAATTTATTCCAAGGTGCTTTTGTTATTGTTGTTTTTGTTTGTGTGTTGTTGTTATAGTACCTGTTGTTATAGTACTATAAAAATCTATACTATAGTATAGATTTTTCTCTAGTATTTCTTTCTGATGGTTTATTGTTAGCATACAAAAATGCCATTGATTTCTGAATGTTGACTTTGTATCCTGCTACTTTGCTGGAGTCACTTTTATGACAAGTAATTTTCTTGTGGAGCCTATAGACTTTTCTATGTACTCTATGTTTTCATCTGTGAATAATGGGAGTTTTATATCCTTCTTTCCAATGGATGCATTTTATTTCTTCTTATTTCTTAGCTCTGGCTAGCACTTTCAGTACTATGTTAAAAATGAATGAAAACATTTTTTTTTTATGATCTTAAAGAAATGCTTTTATTTTTTGTTGATTGTGTATAATTCTCCCTCATTTTACTGAGAGATTTTATGAAACATTTGTGCTGGATTGTATCTAATATTTTATCTGCATCTGTTGGTATGGTCATATGATTTTTGTCTTTCCTTTTGTTTATGTGATGTATTACGTTTTTAAAAAATTTGTACAATTTTTACCATCCTTGCAACCCTGGGATAAATCCCACTTAATCATATTGTATGACCTTTTTAATGTACTGATGGATTTGGTTTGCTAATATTTTATTTAGCATTTTAGCATCTATGTTCATGAGAGATATTGGCCTATAATGTTCTTTCTTTTTTCTGCCTTTGCCTGGTTTTGAAATTAGGATAATCCTGGCCTTTTAAAAACAAATTCAGAAGCCTTCCCTCATCTTGAAATTTTTGGAATATTTTGAGAAGTATAGGAGTCAGTTTCTCTTTTAATGTTTGGTAAAATTTGGATATGAAGCTCTCGGTTCAGGACTTTTATTGGCTGAGAGTTTTTTTGATTACTGTTTCAATTCTGTTACTTATTATCAGTCTATTTAGGCTTTCTGCTTCATTTTTTATCAGTTTTGGAAGATTGTATGTTTCTAGAAATGTACTTATTTCACCCATGTTTTTCAATTTATTGGCATATAGTTGTTCATAGTAATTTATTACAATTCTTTGTACTTCCATGGTGTTGGTTTTTAATTCTCTTTGTGATTTTATTTATTTATTTTGATCCTTTTTTTTTTTTTTTCCTTGATGAGTCTGGTTAAATAAAGATCTGTCAATCTGTTTATACTTTTAGTTAGAAAATGGGAGAATAAATTATGTTTTTGAAATTTAAAAATCATGAAAAACAGGAACACAATTGAAAAAAACTAACAAAAATGTTAAAAAGTGCAAAATAAAAACAATGAAAAAAGACACAGTGGAAATTGTCTCAGCATATTCTAGCCTTGCCTATTGGCCTCTCCTGGATATAACTCTGGATATAACTCACTCATGTAAGCCAGTCTGAGATACTATCCTCCTCTAGCTCTAGGCCAGTTCTTTGAAGCTACAAATGTATCAGTCTGTGGCTACATTCATAATGGTCCTTGCTGCTCTGCACAACTAGCTTTTTATTAGTATAAGATCCAGGAATGGGTCAACTTATGGCTGAAATCACCAAAGATACCACTTTCACTTGCCTCTGTATTCTTGTCATTAGTGTTAGACTAGTCACTGATCTGTCTGTCTCTGAGTGGGTTCCTGGTACATTTGGTATAATGGGACCCCTGGGTCTCTTTTGGGAGGAGCTGTTCAGGCTTCAAGGAACATGGTGGATGGTTTCCCGCATCTCTGCATTACACATCTGTGTCCCATTTTAGTTTCAGTAGTAATGGTTGATGAAGTGTTAGCTGTTCATTTCACATGAGGGGTCAATCTGTGTAAAGTGTTAGTTTTTTCCTGCTCAGAGATGATGGTAGCTATGTATAAAAGCCAAAGTTTTCCATGGTTATCCTCCTCCTTTCAGCCTCTCTGCTCTTCTCTGTGGTTGTCTGGTTTTCATGTAGAGCTTTATGGTGAGGATCTGTAAGATAGGTCTATCAGGTTTCCCTTTTCATTTCTGCAGTCAGTAGTGAATTGAGTGAGATGAGATTAGCCCCTTCTCATACCCAGCCCCTTCAGTCTTTGCTAGAGATTTGGGAGCCTTCTTTATCAAGGGAGCTCACTCCTGGTTAAGAATAGGTATATTGAACTTTCCCCTTTGCAGGTATGAGCTCAGCAGCTCTGGACTTCAGATATAGATCAAGGAAGCCTCCCATAGAGGTTTGGGCAAGCCCAAATTGTAGGTGGGTGCTTAATTCTCTTTCTCGGGCCTTGATTAAAGGCTATATTTTCTGTGTTTTCTGTTCTGCTCCAAGGCACTATTCAAAATTCTCACTTTTAAAGTCTCTGTTTGGAGTTTCTCTTTTGTCCCCTTACTGAAATGCACCCAGCAGAAGATTCTTGGACCTGGCAGAACAAGTCTTTAGTTTTCCTGTTGGTAGTGGTTCCAGTAATGCTGCAGGCAGTCCCATACCTTTCCAAATATTTGTAGAATATAAGTTTCCCTCCCTCCAAAATTTCCTAGCCACTCAACTCTTGTCCCTCTAACTGCCAACCAGAAGCCTTTGCAGGCAACACAGAGCTGAGCTCTCTGTGTCATGTAGTTCCTGATTTGCTTGCAAGCTAAGCTAGGCATTGCTTAGAACACCTCTTGTGCAAATTTCTGATTTTATGTGTAGTTGTTCTCAGTGGGAAAGGACCCGAAGATCTAGCATGGGTTTGCATGGCTAAGAATAGTTCAAAACTGGTCAAAACACAATCTTCCCATTCTTCTAAATTCTTCTCTGCAGCCTCAGCTCCAGCAGCAAGAGAAGATTGTGCTGGAGGACAGGGAACTATTCACAGATTTGAAGGTGGAAAAGCTGGTTTTTCTTTCCCTATACACTCAGCAAGTTTTCTGTTTTGGTCTTTCTCCTGCATTGCACAAACTTCTGAACTCTCTGCCCTAATGGTCTCAGTGGGAAAGGATATGAAGATTCATCATGGCTTGGCCTGGGGGAGAGAGATTTAGAATGAATCAAAAAATAATTTCCCTGTCCTGTTAGGTTCTGTTCCTACAGCAAAAACAGCAGCAGACATTCTTTGCACTGGGGGCGGAGGGGGGGGGCAGGCTTGTGAATGGAAAAACTGTTTTTAATGGACCCACAGTTCAAATGACGGGTTGCTCCATAGCTGTGATTTCAATCTGATCTCTTTGCTAGCAGAGGAGCTAAGTTGGGAATCCTTGCCCAGTCATGTTTCAATTCCTCTTTAAAAATCTCTGTGGTACCCACAGAGCAGTATTGAGTCATTGTCTGGATTTCTGCACATACATCCTCCTCCAAAAAAGCAAAATGTCTTGCAATGTTATTGAAGGCTGCAGCCTGCTGGTGCCTCTGGCCTCTCCAGGTGTGGTGCCTGATTGCTTTTGCAGTCCGAGTCCCTATCTGGAGCTTTCCACTTTGGCACTTCAGCTAAGGAAATGCTGCACACTGTGTGTGTGTATAACAGACTCAGTAAAATCCTCCAATTTGCCCCTAATTAGGGTTGGGGATCCCTGCATGGATCTAAGTTACCCTGTTCTGGGAAGAGAAAGAGCTCCAAAGGTTTAACTTCTGTATGGACTCGCAGCTGCTACTGGAGCCATGCACAGGGTATTTCCCCTTCAAGTTATAAAATCTGCTTATTGGGTGACATGAAGCATTTTCTGTACTCCTTTGCTTCAAAAAATTATTATCAGCTAAAATTCCATTGATTTTCCAGGATGATTTTTGAAAGATCAGCTGAAAATTCAGGTTGGGGGCAGGAGAAACTGGACTAAGCATCCATCTACTCAGCTGTCATAAATAAGCCTAAAATGCAGTTTCAACATGCCTAAGTCAAACATCATCTGCTGTGCCTGGTTCATATTCATAGTTTCTGTCCTTCTTCTTGCTGTTGTGGTTCCCCCTAAGTTTCTTGTAGTTCTAAGTTCCTTGAGCATCCTTATAACTATTACTTTGAACTCTATGTCTGATAATTTGCTTGCCTCAATTTTATATAGATCTTTCTCTGGATATTCCTCTTTTGTTTTGGGGCTTTTTTTTTTTCTTTCTGTCTCCTCATTTTAGCTGTATCTTTTTGTATTAAATAGATTTGCTTCAACTCCCTATCTTCATGAGGTGGACTTATGTAGTAGGAAATCTGTAGGACCCAGTGTGCACTCTTCTGGATCTCCTGAGATTGATGCTGTAGAAATGTCCTTTGTATGGGTTATGTGGGCTCTTATGGGTCCTGATTGGTTTTGGCCCTTTAATTGGTGAAAGCTTCCTTCCCTCCAGCTGGCTGGCTGAGAGGCTCAATGCTCACTACATCTTACATGCCGTTGTACATGTGCTGATACATTAAAAAAAATTCAGCCTGAGCAAAAAAAAAAAAAAAAGTAAAATCAATGTCAAAGGAGCAAATAATAATAAAATGGAAAAATAAATGAGATAGTAGAAAAATAAGAGAAAGTCAAAGGAAAGAAATGATCATGAGTGGAGAAAAGAGAAGAGAATTAGTCTGAGTAACAAATAGAAAAATGGGAAAAATAGGACAATGAAACAAAAATGGGGACAGAAATAAGAAAAGGAAAGTAGAAGTCAAAACTGGAATAATAGAAGTTAAGACTAAAATTAGAGGTGAAAGAAAAAATAGAGCAAATGGAAGAAGAAAAAATAATAAAAAGGCCATGGAAAAGAAAAAATATATGTAACAAAAATAATGAAAAGGAACTAAGAGTTTGTCACAGCAGAGTTAAATGCTTGTTTGCTATGTTTGTTCTATGATTGTGGCTCCAATGGTATCTGAGGCTGGTGTAAGCCAATGTCAGGTCCTATCCATGTCTAACCCTTGGCAGCCTATTTGAAGCTATAAGCAATCTGAAATTTGTGGTTCTTTATTCCAGGCTTGGATGCACATAGGATGGGCCAAACTGTGCAGCACAGTTGGCTTCAATCAGCACTTGGACCAGGGATGGGTCAGCAAGTGTCCAAGGCACTGCAAGACCTACCTCCATCTGCCTCTGCCTGCTGTTCTACTGTCAGCCCTAGACTAGTTACTAACCTGATAGTTGGAGTGGACTTCTGATATAAAAGTCAGGATGGTACCCCTGAATCTTCCATGGGAGGTAGTGGATAGTTGATATTTTCCCCTACCCTTAAGCCATTTGTATGAGTCTGTCCTGGTTTACTTCCCTAAACTTGGCAGAGTGGGTAGGGCCTCCAGAGCCCAGACTTTGAGTGTTATAGAAACCATGAGGGTGTTTCTATGGTTCTCCTGTGAGGAGGACATGCCTGTCTGGTTCCCAGGAATGTGTATGGAATGGAGGGCTGCAACCCAAACTAAGTCTATACATGTTGCTGTCTCCTCAGAAGCATTTAAGGTGACATATTGGGAAAAGAAAATAACATGCAGGGTGAGATAAGCAGTATTCCAGAGAGTGGGGTGAGCAGGATTTCAGAAGATGGCATGAACAGGATTTTGGAGGGTGGGGTGAGCAGAATTCTAAAGGTAAAATAATTGATGTTTCCCAGTGAGAATCTTGTTCCTCTCAAGAAGAAAAGGTTGCAGCAGGTATGAGTTATTTCCAAGCAGAGAAGTTCCTACAGCCATTTCCTCACATCTCTCCTTATTACTTCACATTTCAGAGACTTCTTGTGTGACTCCACTCCATGCTACCCTTACTTTGCCCAAATCCAAGATGAGTGTCTGCAAACACAAAACCTGACCTTTGACCCCTTTAAGAAACAAAAGAATATAGTGGTGGTGTCTTCAGTGGGTTCCATCTCTACACAGCAGGCAAAAACCCACCATGTTTCACTGCTAGATGCTACATGGGCAGCTGATCCTGGCACCAGTGCTGCTTCATGGTTGGGAACCAAGTCTGGCTTTAAGCTTCTCATCTCTCAGAAGAAAATACACATAGCTGTGCTATAAACTAAGCATGCCATTCATGTGAACTGGGCCATCCCCTTTCATGTCCCTGCCCTTTCTACCATCCACTAGTTGGCTTTTGGCTATCCTTGGTTAAAAATCTTTTTTTCAGGTAGTCTTCAGTGTTTATTTCAGGTGACTGTTTCTGTCATTAGTTTTATTTCCAGTTTGGTTCTAGGAGGGGATGCAAGAAATATTCTTTTACTCCACCATCATCTTATTACTACAATCTCTAACCTATCCTTATATGCTTTTATTTCTCTTTCTGCCCCCCAAATTTTCATCTCACAATATAACTTAAGCAGTTATAAATATGGAAACAAGAAAGGACACATTTTATTTAGTCTAGCAGCTTATTTTGCACAGAATCCTCAATATTATAACTTGAGAAGAAAACTGAATACCTCTGAGTTTCTTTTCAGAGAGAAATGACCCTTACAGTATTAATTGATGTACTTTCTGACCAACCATTCAGATTAGCAATTGCAGTTTGGTTGCATGACGCCAGCCCTGGTTAGATTTCTAAATTCTTTCTCATTTTCCTAAATGTGTAATTATTACCACTCACCTAAATAATCAGCACTTGTCAAATATTAACAACTTTATCTTTGTCCACTTGGTCATAAGCACATGTACTCATAACAATTAACTTTCAAGCCTTACCATATGCCTTTCTATATCTCAGAAGAGTTTCTCCAGCATTTCCATCTGAAGTCATTGTTCAAAGCCCACAGGTGGCTTAGCACTTATCACACAGTGGAATTCTAAAATCTCCAGCTTATTTCCTTCCCTGAGTGCACTCTTGGCCCATCCTAGGAAGAAAGCATCTTAATGAAGGGACTGTGTTCATCTTTGGCACAATTTCATCCATTGTATTTGGTCCTGATGTTTCTGCCCTTACATAAATATAAAATAATGACGAGACAAAGGCTCTTCTTTCCCCTGAAAGGAAGGGAATGTTTCCACTATTTACTTTCACTGTCCTTTCTTTTCATTTACACATTAAAACTGAAATCTTTAATTAAAATTTTTTTAAAGATTTTATTTTTTATTATTTTCAGAAAGAGGGCAAGGGAGAGAGGCAGAGAGGGAGAAAGACATCAATGCATGGTTGCATTTCACTTGCCTCCAGGCACAGACCTGACTGGACACCTGGCTTGCAATCTGGCCACGTGCCCCAGCTGGGGAATCAAACCTGCGACCCTTGGGTTCTCAGGCCAGCACCTTATCCATTGTGCTACCAGCCAGGGCCTAAAATTTTTTTTAAACCTAAAAAATAGGCATGTACAAATGAAACTTAATTTTGTGTACATTCTTATAGTTCCTTCAAGAAAAATGTAAATTATTATTACACCATGGAAAGTTACCATTAATACTGTTTTAGATACTTAGAAAAAAAATATTTTTAAAAAATTAAACTTGTTCTAACACAGTTTGTGAGCACTGCCTATATTCTCATAAACTCTGAACAGAAGCTGTTATGAGAGAAGTAAAAGTAAAATTACAAGGTGTATTGCTCATTTTATTAACCATCAAGTGGTGTTGGGAGAACTGGACAGCAACATGAAGAAAGATAAAACTAGACCACCAACTCACACCATACACCAGAATAAAATTGAAATGGATAAAGGACTTAAACATAAGCAGTGCCACCATAAAGGTCCTAGAGAAAAACATAGGCAGCCAAATTTTTGATATCCTATGCCAAAATATGTTTACTGATACTTTACCAAGGAAAAAGGAAATAAAAGAACAAATAAACAAATAGGACTATATCAAAATGAAAAGTTTCTGTTCAGCTAAAAACACCAGCAAAATTCAAAGGGAACCAACTGTATGGGAAAACATATTTGCCAATGATACCTCAGACAAGGGTTTGATCACCAAAATATATAAAGAACTAATGTTCAACACCAGAGAGACAGACAGCCCAATTAAAAAGTGGGAAAAAGATCTGAACAGACAACTCACTGAGGAAAACATACACAGGGCTCAGAGGCATATGAAAGAATGCTCAACATCACTAACTATCAAAGAGATGCAAATTAAAACCACATTAAGTTACAACCTTACACCTGTCAGAATGGCAATCATCAACAAATCTACAAACAACAAATGTTGGCAAGAATGTGGGGCAAAGGGATCCCTCATGCACTGTTGGTGGGAATGCAGGCTGGTGTAGACACTATAGAAAACAGTATGGAGTTTCCTTCAAAAACTAAAAATGGAACTGCCTTTTGACCCAGAAATTTCACTACTAGGACTATAACTGAAGAATCCTGAAACACTAATTCAGAAGAACCTATGTACACCTATGTTCATAGCAGCACTATTTACAATAGCCAAGCACTGGAAACAGCCTAAGTGCCCAGCAGTGGATGATTGGATTAAAAATCTTTGGTACATTTATACGATGGAATACTACACAGCAGAAAGAAAGAAGGAACTCCTACCCTTTGCAACAACATGGATGGAACTAGAAAGTATTATGCTTAGTGAAATAAGCCAGTCAGTGAAGGACAAATACCATATGATCTCACCCATTACAGGACAATAATGAACAAAACAAACAATAAGCAAAACAGAACCAGATATATGAATACAGTGAATAGGCCTTCAGTAGGCATGAGGAAAGGGGGTAGGGGGAGGGAAGGAGGAAGAGACAAGGGAGGGGAGCAGTTTAGACAAGAACCTTGTATGGAAGAACCATGGACATGGACAACAAGTGGGATTAACTTTGTAGGGGAGTGGGTGGGTGGGGAGGGGGATAGAGGGGAGCAAAAAGGGGATGGATGTAATGCAACAACAGTAAAATTAAATTAAAAAAAAAAAGAAAGAAAGAAAAGAAAGCAGGTCCAAACTCTGGGAGGAAAATGTGAACATTATGAAATTCCATGTCTTTCTGCTCCTGGGAAATTTATTTATTGGAAATTATATTGTGAGGAAAAAAGGTCTATATAAATTAAGTTCTTAGTTATCATGTCACATGCATTGTAGAATAAACCCACAGTCTTGCAGTTATGTTAACTAAGTTGCCAAGCACTTGTTATTTTAAAGCAGTAACCAGGCAGCTCCCTTGACAGCCCTGTGGTCCCAGGTCCCAGCCTGATTCATGGCTGGCATGGAGACACAGGAAGTTCATGTCTGCTATAATCTAAATACCATGTAAGTAGAGCATAGAAAGCAGTTCAGAAAGGTAAAAATAGGCTAAAGACTATAACCCAGACAAGAACCATGCAACACACTAGAAGAAAGGAAAAAGGCTATGAACTACAGAGTCAGCTTTTATACAATTAGAGATACCCAGCATCAGCTATAGCAGCTACAGAATTTGCAGGGCCCCATATAAAATGGAAGTGAAGGACTCTTTGTTCAAAAGTTATGAATCTCAGACAGAGACAGAGAACATTAAATCCAAGGATCTTCTAAAAGTGGTGCACTATGTGAATTCACGGGTAACATATCCATGAAACTGGCCCCAGGGATACCTTTTAAACAATTAAATTGTTAAGAAGCCACAAAATGTCTTTGCTTCAAATAGAGTGGGACATTGTCTTTCATCTGTAATTTTCTATAGGATCATCATTTATTTAAAATGCAACTGCATAGTGGTATGCATTTGATATATTTAAAGGACTTTTTAATGTGCAGTTGGTTATGGTCAGCATAATTCTTTCCATATTTTTCTGCTTCGACACAGTAATTTGAATTGTACATCAATTCAACAACAGTAAGGTCTGGATTTATTGCTTAGCTTGGATCAAAACAGTGTTCACAGCTCTATGAAGGGTCACTGGGGAAAAAAGGAATACATAAACTATACTTCTATAAATCTGTTTGTTTCTTTCAGGATAGGGAGTTTGATCATCCTACCTTAAATAAAGCTAATCTACAGCATAACATACAGAGTGGAGCAAAAGTAGGTTTATGGCTGTTTGCCTGGAAAATAATATAATAATTAATAAATAATAATGTTAGTATAGACAGGAAGCACCAGTAAGTTTCCTGAATTGGCCAAGATAGCACAGGGGGAGGTTTCTACACTAAGCATGCCAAAAGCAAGAAAGATGAATGGACAGGCCAAAGCCACCAAAACTAGAAAGATAATTGGATAGAAAAATAAGCCCACCCCTCCTTATCTCTATAAGAGCTACTAGCAGGAAGCAGGAAGTGGGGATGATTTTTGAGACAGGAGTCCACCATTCTCCCAGGCCACAGTAATTAAATAAACCTCTTCCATTTCACATGTCCCACATGTTTGGTTTTCTTTGCAGCAGGTAGACAAACCTGCATTTCAGATTATAATAATTCAAGAATAAACTCTGTGCTTCATTAAATCACAAATGTAAATCTACCTTTGATCCACTCTACATTTCCTATAAAATGTATATTTAGCTGTTCTAAGAGGAACTTACACTTTTCTCATCACTATGCTATCCAACTAAAAGAAGGTACACTATCTTGCCTTCAGCCAAAAGAAATGTTCGTAAAAGTGAAGAGCAAGACATTACAGAGATGCTATATTTGAGCAGGAAGTTTGACCTCCAAATAATCTTTTATTTTATCAAAACTGTGAGTTTTTGGCAGGAACCCTGAACAAAGGTGGCAAAATGGAGAGACCAGAGTATCCTCAGGAAGCTCAATGAACAGTAGCATCATCTGCTATAAGTAGCCCACATCATGGGCCTGTCAACAGGCAGTGGTAGGCCATTCTGCTAGGGCAAAAGTAAATCTCTCTGTGCTTGTAAAAGTAAAATGAAATAAAAATGCAATTGCCTGCTACTAGTCAGTGGAATTACACTGAGTGTAGGAAAATTTCAATTTTACCCTGTGACAGTGAAATTATTGTACTTTAAGCTGACTGCCAATTCTGCATGAACTCTCTTGACATTTCAATAATTCATCTCTTGTTTGGGATGTGAAGAAGCATAGAAATAGCACATATGTTTATGCTTTGGAATGATATTTTATCTGCAGTCAGATCCTGAGAACAACAACAACATAACCACATATGAATTCTTTTTTTTTTTTTTATTGTTGTTGTATTACATCCATCCCCTTTTTGCTCCCCTCCATCCCCCTCCCCACCCACCCATTCCCCCCAAAATCAATCCCACCTGTTGTCCATGTCCATGGTTCCTCTATACTAGGTTCTTGTCTAAACTGCTTCCATTCTTTGCCTCTGCCTCCGCCCTCCCCAAAACCCTGTTCCCCCTGACCAATGAAGGCCTATTCCTTATATTCATATACTTGGTTCTGTTTTGCTTGTTGTTAGTTTTGCTCATTATTGTCCCATAATGGGTAAGATCATATGATATTTGTCCTTCACTGACTGGCTTATTTCACTAAGCATAATATTCTCCAGTTCCATCCATGTGGTTGCAAAGGGTACAAGTTCCTTCTTTCTTTCTGCTATATAGAATTCCATTGTGTAAATGTACCAAAGTTTTTTGATCCAATCATCCACTGATGGGCACTTAGGCTATTTCCAGCACTTGGCTATTGTAAATAGTGCCGCTATGAACATAGGTGTGCATAGGTCCTTATGAATTGGTGTTTCAGGATTCTTCAGTTATAGTCCTAGTAGTAAAATTTCTGGGTCAAAAGGCAGTTCCATTGTTAGTTTTTGAAGGAAACCCCATACTGTTTTCCACAGTGGCTGCAGCAGCCTACATTCCCACCAACAATCTATGAGGGTTCCCTTTGCTCCACATCCTTGCCAACACTTGTTGTTTGTTGATTTGCTGATGATTGCTATTCTGACAGGTGTGAGGTGGTATCTTAATGTAGTTTTAATTTGCATCTCTCTGATGACTAGCGACGTTGAACATTCTTTCATATGCCTCTGGGCCCTTTGTATATCTTCCTCAGTGAGTTGTCTGTTCAGGTCCTTTGCCCATTTTTTAATAAGGCTATCTGTCTCCCTGGTGTTGAGTCGTGTTAGTTCTTTATATATTTTGGAGATCAGACCCTTGTCTGAGGTATCATTGGCAATTATGTTTTCCCATACAGTTGGTTCCCTTTGAATTTTGCTGATATTTTCTTTAGCTGAACAGAAACTTTGCAATTTAATATAGTCCCATTTGTTGATTCGTTCTTTTAATTCCTTTGCCCTTGGTGAAGTATCAGTAAACATATTTTTGCATAGGATATCCGAAAGTTCACTGCCTATATTTTTCTCCAGGACCTTTATGGTGGCACTGCTTATGTTTAAATCCTTTATCCATCTTGAGTTTATTTTGGTGTATGGTGTAAGTTGGTGGTCTAGTTTTATCTTTTTGCATGTTGCTGTCCAGTTCTCCCAACACCATTTGTTGAAGAGACTGCTTTTACTCCATTTGATGTTCCTTCCCCCTTTGTCA
>PVIW01014025.1:0-25045 GCA_004026585.1 Noctilio leporinus | reverse complement strand
TGGTGGTGGCGCCCTAATTTTTAAATGCTGACCCAGAGCTTCCTGCATGACCTCCAACTCCACACGATTGGTACTGAAAGTCACATCGGCCTTTTTTTCCTGGGTGGCAGCACAGCTTCCCTTCAGTGAGGAAAGGCACTACTATCATCTTGTCATTGTTACAGAAGTATCTTAAGCTGTATCATTTCCTTCCCCCATCCTCCAACCATGGGCTTTAGGAAGCACTTCTGTTTTGAGGACCTTTTGCTCTGCACCTCATTTCAGAGGCAACAACAAATAACAAAGATATCCTGACCTACAAGGTATGTTGTATGCCAAAAATGAATGTTAAGTGAAGGCAGGCCCGAAACACTCCGGGAATGGTGGTGGTGGTGGCGGCAGCCCCTAGTCATGGGCCTCTTACCTTGTAGGGCTGGCGGGCCAGCGCAGCTGAGGCCCCATGGGGCCTCCAAAGCAGGAGGTGAGCTGAGCAGCGGGTCGGAGCTCCCCATCCCGCTCACCATCGCTCTCATTACCACACGGGTTCTTGTCCACCCTCCCCACCCCCACTACTACCCCAGGAAAAATCAGCTTCCACAAAACCGGTCCCTGGAGTCAAAAAGATTGGGGACCACTGCTCTAAAGGATTAGCCTTGAAGAAAAAATGAAGAATAGGGAATAAAAAATGGAGTTGCTTTAATCAAGGTGCTAAAATGATCAACTCTGTGAAGGACTCTACTTGTTCCCACTAGCCTGGGGACTTAAACTTCTTTGGAATACTTCTGGGTTTTTGCCTAGCTGTGTTCCAAATCTGCAAATTTTAAGCCTCTTTAATAAATCTTTATCATTTATTTCTCACAAAACCTCCAGGCTCTTTGAGTTTGACAACTTCATTCTCCATTTAGGCTTGATTTATTTAATTTCTTTGCCCTTTAATGTGAGGTGATTATTGGCTTAAGATTTAAACACATGTATGATGTAATATGTGATGTATGACGCGCTTGCCTGGTGAGCTGTACATACAGTAGATAATGTCGAAACTGAGCTGAGCCCTGGCTGGTAGCACAGTGGATGGGATGCCGGTCTGTGAACCCAAGGGTCACAGGTTCGATTCCCCAGCCAGGGCACATGGCCTGGTTGCAAGCTGGGTCTCTGCTCAGGTCTGTGCCTGGAGGCAGGTGGGGGGCAACCATGCATTGATGTCTCTCTCCCTCTCTGCCTCTCTCCTTTCCCCTCTTTCTAAAAATAATGAAATAAAATCTTTAAAAAAAAAAAAAACTGAACTCTCAGACACTCTGCTAAGAGTGTCTATAATTGCTTATTGGAGGTGTTGAAAAAAAGAAAAGAAACAACAGACCAAAATAAAGTCACTTTTGCTAAGCTAAATCACCAAACCAAATTATTTTATTTTTATTTTTATTTTTTTAATATGGAACGCTTCACGAATTTGCGTGCCATCCTTGCGCAGGGGCCATGCTAATCTTCTCTGTATCGTTCCAATTTTAGTATATGTGCTGCCGAAGCGAGCACCCAAATTTTAATAACTATCTAATTGCAATTTCAATTTCTTCCCGGAGTAAAATTTTAACCCAATCAGTCTGGAATTACCTGGTTAGCACTAGTGAGGTAATCTGCCTGATAAGACCCCCTGCCTACATAAGGGAAGGTGACCTTGCTTGAAATGATCCAGTCTTCTTATTCCACCCTCTTTCTGCCTATAAAAACCTTCTAATGTATACAACTCCTGGGAGCACCCTTCTAGTTGCTAGATGCGATGCTACCCAATTCCTGAAATGTTTGAATTGCTTAATAAAGCCAATTAGTCTTCAAATTTACTCAGTTGAATTTTGTTCTTTAATAGAGGTGTGGGGGAACACATAAACACATGTTGGAATTGAGTTCAGAAACCCAAAAACAGGCATGGGAGACACACAGGAAAGAAGCTATCTGTAAGGGTCTTGGGTGAAACAAAGGCTCTCAGATTTTCTAAGGCTTTACCTTTTGGGCTTCAATGAAAAGCACATCTTTGAAAGGAATTGCATTTCAGGGAGAAAGCCAGGTCAGCAACTGGAGGAGAGGAGATGGGGAAAGTTAGACCAGGAAGATAAAAGAGAAAGACAGGCCTCCTCAACCACCTCACCGTTCCTTGCACTGCCGATGCCAGGACCCCACCCTCAGCCTCTGACTCCTTTGTGATAAGCAGGAGTCCTAGAGTCTGGCCTGATACTGATTTGGCCAGAGAATTCACCCATGGGGAAGGTGGGATGGCACCAGTTGATAAAAGAGCTGGAATCTCAGGCCTCCTGACCGCCCTTCCTACCCTATCCCTGCTCTGACCACTATGCTGCCTCCTTCAGCTCTGCCATTGAAGCATTATAGGGCTCCCTAAACAAAGCTCTGACCTCCTAGAAAGCAGGATGGACCAGGAAATCCCTGTCCCTTACCTGGACCTAACAGGTCCCCCTTCCCAGTTAAAGCCAATCACTAGATACCAGTAAGGGGGTGGGGACCCCGTCCCACAGTAAAATCCCCTGGTGCATCAGATGTGTGGATGAACCAAAAACCGTGCCAAACATCTCTGTGTAAAGGGAAGAAGATCTGCTGGCCAGTGACAAAGGCCCAGTTCTTTGTTCCCAAAGAAAGGGGTAAACTTGGAGGCATGTCGCTTGTCAATCAATGCTAATTACAAGGAAAAGGAAAAACAAATGAGGGGGCAGGGAGAACTCACTCAGGTCAGGATGTGCATTCAAATTTAAAACACTTCTGCAGTTGATACAACAAAGGATCAGGCTAGGTGAGAGAACAGGCCAGGCCCCCTAGTAACTAAAGTATTTACCCATGATCTATGGCCCAGGGCCATAGGTTTTACATGGAAGCATGCATGTACCCTGCATTTCCAGCCTTCCAGTTGGGACTTACAGGTTTAGCCTGGCCCACGAAGGACTCCAAGTTTCTGTTTTGCCCAGGTGGGCCCCAACATCTGTGTGCACCACCACAAGGAGGACTCTCTGATAACCCTCTGCCCAATCCATGCTACACTCAATGCCACATTGAGTGTAGCAGAGCACCTACCCTGCCAGGCAGAGGGCAACTGAGGGGCTGTACTGACAGCCAGAACAGCTGTCCTACAAAGTTTCCTCGTGGACCTACCCCAAGACCCACCTTAGAGTCCCCAGCCAGGAGGGGCGTGTCAATCTAAGCACCACCCAGAGGGTGGGGAGATGGGAGACAGAAGAGAAGGGGAGTTCTTTTGACCTACATATCCTTTAGCCTCTTTGGAAAAGCCAAGGCCTGGAAGGCCACTGAAATGTGATATGGGTGCCAGCTGGGAGGAGGGGGGTTTTGTGCCAAATACCTTGTGTTGTGATGCCTGGAATTTGATAAGTGTTTAGAGAATGAATAATTGAACCAGCACCAGCCTTCAACCTGTTATCAAACTTCAGGGTTTCTGTAAGGACCCTGCCCAGTCTTCCTCACAGAGGTGTCCAAGGAACCAAGGAAAAGTCCCTTTCAGCACTTGCTTTCTCTGAGCAAGGTTATTATGTCATCTGACTAGTATTTTAGAATACAGAACGACCTGGAGAGTCGAAAGACTAGAGTCAAGATCGGTCAGGAGGCTATTGCAATTCGTTCCTGAGAGATAACAGCTTACTCAGGGTGATAAGAACAGGAGTGGAAAGAAAAGCACAAAACAAAAACAAAGTAATTTTCCTCAGAAAACCAGCCTTTGAAGTTATATAACTTACACGAAAAAATTATTTGTGCCCTAGCTGGTGGCACAGTAGATAAGGAGCCAGCCTGCAAACCCAAAGGTTGCTGGTTCGTATTCCCCAGTCAGGGCACATGAGCAGGTTGCAAGCCAGGTCCCCAGCTGGAGGCAGGTGAAAGGCAACCATACATGATGTTTCTCTACCTCTCTGCCTTTCTCCCTTCCCCTCTTTCTAAAAATAATAAATAAAATATTTTTAAAAATAAATAAATAAAATATTTTAAAAACTATTTGTTGTTTTATCTAAAATTCAGCCCTGGCTGGTGTGGCTCAGTGTATTGAGTGCCAGCCTGCTAACCAAGGGGTCATAGGTTCCATCCAGTCAGGGCACATGCCTGGGTTACAGGCCAGGTCCCTAGTTGGACAGTGTGTGAGAGGCAACCAATAGATGTTTCTTTCACACACTGACGTTTCTCTCCCTCTCTTTCTTCCTCCCTTCCACTCTCTCTAAAAGTGAATATAGCCCTGGCTGGTGGCATAGTGGGTAAGACACTGACCTGGGAACCCAAAGGTCACTGGTTCGATTCCCAGTCAGGGCACATGAGCAGGTTGCAAGCCAGGTCTCCAGCCAGGTCCACAGCTGGAGGCAGGTGAAAGGCAACCATACAATGATGTCTCTCTCCCTTTCTCTCTTCCCCTCTCTCTAAAAATAATACATAAAATCTCAAAAAATAAATTAAAAAAAAAAAAAGGAAGGGGGAGAAATATCATATCACTGTGTGGTTATCTTTCATACACCCCCAACCAGGGAACCAACCCACAACCCAGGCATGTACCTTAGCTGGGAATCAAACCAAAATCCTTCCCTTTGCTTTACAGGCCTGTACTCAATCCACTAAGCCACTCCAGGTAGGGCTTGCCCACAGCGATTTAAACATCTCCTTTATTCTTGAGAATGAAATTCAAGGCTGAACCACCTGCTACCCATTTATCTCAACAAGCACATTTTTTTCCCCATGGCCCACAGGATTGTGAGCCTTTGGGACACATCATAGCATAAGGGACAGAGTGCTGTGCCTCTTGTTGAAAAGTCAACAAGAGCCCTGGCTGGTGTGGCTCAGTGGCTTGAGTGTAGGCCTGTGAACCAGAGGGTTGCTGGTTTAATTCCTGGCTGGGGTACATTCCTGAGTTGCAGGCTGATCTGTGTTTCTCTCCCTCTCTTTCTTCCTCCTTTCCCCTTGCTCTAAAAATAAATATTTTTTTTTTAAAGAAAAATCAACAAAATCAACAAGGCGTAAACTTTCTGGAAAGCCATAAAAATGAAACAAAACTTAGAAAACTTTTTGGAAGGAAGAACAATGAAAATATAGAAAAATAGGCAAGTTTTAGGCCCTGGCTGGTAGCACAGTGGATAAGGCGCCAGCCTGCAAACCCAAAAGTCGCAGGTTCAATTCCCCAGCCAGGGCACGTAACCAGGTTGCAAACCAGGTCTCCAGTCAGGTCTGTAGCTGGAGGCAGGTGAAAAGCAACCATACATTGATGTCTCGCTCCCTCTCTGCCTCCCTCCCTTCCCTTCTTTCTAAAAAATAATGAAATAAAATCTTTAAAAATAGTAATAACATTTTTTTTAAATAGGCAAGCTTTTATTTATTTATTTATTTATTTATTATTATTTTTTAATCCTCACCCAAGGTCGTGTCTACCGATCTTAGGATAGGGGAAAGAAAATACGGATTGCGAGAGAAACATTGATCAACCATCTTCCGCAGCCCCCATAACTAGTCCCAACCCACCCATCCTCCGACTGAGGACCAAGCTAGCAATTCAGGTACGTCCCCTGAGAGGGAGTCAAAACCACAATCCTTCAGTGCACTGGTTGCACAGAATGACGCTCCAACTAGCTGGGCCAACTAGCCAGGGCTAATTTTTTCTTTTCTTTTCTTTTTTAAAGATTTTATTTCTTATTTTTAGAGAGAGGGGAAAGGAGAAAGGCAGAGAGGGAGAGAGACATCAATGTATGGCTGCCTTTCACCTGCCTCCAGCTACGGACCTGGCTGGAGACCTGGCTTGCAACCTGGTTATGTGCCCTGGCTGAGAATCGAACCAGCAACGTTTGGGTTTGCAGGCTGGTGCCTTATCCACTGTGCCACCAGCCAGGGCCTTGATTTTTTCTTTATTATTATTATTTTCTGTTTTAAAGACTTTGTTTATTTTTAGAACAGGAAAGGGAGCAAGAGAAACACCACTATGTGAGAGAAACGGCAATCAATTGGCTCTACCCGCCCCCAACTAGGGTCCTGGCCCTCAACCCAGTTTACTGAGCCACACCAGCCAGGGCTTTTTTCTTTTTTGCTGTAACAAAATATACGTAACATAAAATTTAGACCTTTAACCATTCTTAAGTGTACAGTTCAATGGCATTAGGTAAATTACATTATTGTGCAACCATCACTACAACTATTCATCCCAAACTGAGGCTGCATCCATTAAACAGTAACTCCTTATTCTCCCTTCTCCACAGCCTTTGGCAACACTATTCTGATACAGAGATAAAACATCTTTTTAAACCGTTTTTTAAAGATTTTATTTATTATTTTTCAGAGGGGGGAAGGAAGAGAGGGCAGAGACGGAGACAGACATCAATGTATGGTTGCCTTTTACCTGCCTCCAGCTGGGACCAGGCTGAAGACCTGGCTTGCAATCTGGTTATGTGCCCTGGCTGGGAATCCAAACAGTGACCTTTGGGTTTGCAGGCCGGCGCCTTATCCACTGTGCCACCAGCCAGGGCTAAAATATTTCATATTCATGAATTTGCTCGCTCTAGGCACGGCATATAAGTGGAATAAAAATATTTGTCCTTTTGTGTCTGGTTTATTTCACTTAGCATAATTCCATATGGTAGCACGTAGCAGAATTTCATTTCATTTTAAGGGTGCGTAATATTCATATGCTGTTTTGTACATATTTTAGTGCCATTTAAAATACACTTGATGCCCTGGCTGGTAGCACAGTGCATAAGGTGCCAGCCTGTGAACCCAAAGGTCACTGGTTCCGATTCCCCAGCCAGGGCACTTAACCAGGTTGTAAGCCAAGTCTCCAGTCAGGTCTGTGGCTGGAGGCAGGTGAAACGCAACCATACATTGATGTCTCTCTCTTTCTCTCTCTCTGCCTCTCTCCCTTCCCCTCTCTCTAAAAATAATGAAATAAAATCTTAAAAAAACAAACAAACAAACAAAAAACACTCGAATAAGGCGCCAGCCTGCGAACCCAAAGGTCGCAGTTTCGATTCCCAGCCAGGGCACTTAACCAGGTTGCAAACCAGGTCTCCAGTCAGGTCTGTGGCTGGAGGCAGGTGAAAAGCAACCAGACATTGATGTCTCTCTCTCCCTCTCTGCCTCTCTCTCTTCCCCTCTTTTAAAAATGATTAAATAAAATCTTTAAAAAAAAAAGAAATACATTCGAGCCCTGGCCTGTGAACCAAGGGGTTGGGGTCGCGGCTGGATTCCGGTCAGGGCACATGCCTGGGTTGCGGGCCAGAGGCAGACACACAGGAACGTTTCTTGTCTTCTCTTTCTCCTTCCCTTCTCTCTAAAAAAATAAGTAAATAAAAAAATAAAACTTAAAAAAAAAAAAAGAATGAGTAAATTTTAAAATATTTTTAAATAGACTTGTAATTTTAGAAATATAAAACTATACCATGAATGTGTTCTGGTTTTCTCATAAGTTAGCATAGGAAGGCTATGGACAATTAGGGATATAAGAATTTATTTTCACCTTTGGAGAAAAAGGAAGAAGCGCCCCCGACCAAAAACAAATAAAAAAAAAGACCCTGGCTGGTAGCACAATGGATAAAGCGCCAGCCTGCGAACCCAAAGGTCCCAGGTTCCATTCCCCAGCCAGGGCACATAACAAGGTTGCAAACCAGGTCTCCAGTCAGGTCTGTGGCTGGAGGCAGGTGAAACGCGACCATACATTGATGTCTCTCTCCCTCTCTGCCTCCCTTCCTTCCCCTCTTTCTAAAATAATGAAATAAAATATTTTTATAAAAATTAAAGAAAAACAAAACAAAACAGAAAACAACCTCCTTCCCCCTAGCTCCTTAAGTCTGGAGATTTTAAAAAATCCGTCCTTTAAAGGCCTATAAAAAACTACAACTCCCAAGAGCATTAAGCCCCAGCCCTTCTCCCAACCCAGCGGGATCCAGCGACTCCATTTCCCAGAACTCCCAGAGGCTGGGCGGGAGCCGCCATACCCGGGCGCCCCCTCGCGGCCCATTTCAGCAGGGCCTCGGTTCCCGGCGGCCCTCGCGGCAGGTTCCGGCGTAAGGACAATTCGTGATGGCGGGGGCTGGTTCCGCTGCTGTGTCCAGGGCAGGGACCCCGGTGGCCGGGCCCGCAGGCCGGGACCTCTTCGCTGAGGGGCTCCTCGAGTTCCTGCGACCAGCTGTGCAGCAGCTAGACTCTCACGTTCACGCCGTCAGGTGCCCGGGAGGGAAGGTTGGGGCGGGGCCTCTCGATTAGGTTTTGTGTGGGCGGGGCCCAGGAAAGGCGGAGCCAAGATGGGTCTCTGCCTGCGTTCTCCTGGGAGGAGAATACATTTGGGAAACGAGACTGGGCAGAACGGCCTCGGGGTGTGGGAGGTGGCGTGTGAGGCTGGCTTCTCTGCATTTGGGAAGACTGGTAGGGGAACAGGTTTCTTGAGTTCCATTGATTGACCCTGTAGGCCTTACACTTCTTTGCAGAGAGAGCCAGGTAGAGCTGCGGGAACAAATTGACAACCTAGCGACTGGTGAGTAAAGCACGCGTATCCTGAATTCTCCAAGCTTACTTTCAGAACCGTTTGTTTTGCCGTCCTCCGCGCTGAGTTTTTGTCACTTCCTTGCAGCACACTAGTGCTGCCAACGGATTCCTTTTAAGTTTATAATGACCGTGATCCATGTGGATGCAGAAGTGTTTTCCATCCCATTTACTAGCCTTTATGCCCAAGAACAAGAAATGAGTCAGTAGGTATTAATTGCACATCATCCATTCACAGAACTGTGCCGTATCAATGAAGATCAGAAAGTGGCCCTGGATCTCGACCCCTATGTGAAGAAGTTACTTAATGCCAGGCGACGAGTTGTCTTGGTCAACAACATTCTACAGAATGCCCAGGTAAAAGAATTTCCTATCAAGGCGCCGGCCTGCGAACCCAAAGGTCGCTGGTTCGATTCCCCAGCTAGGGCACATAACCAGATTGCAAACCAGGTCTCCAGTCAGGTCTGTGGCTGGAGGCAGGTGAAACGCAACCATACGTTGATCTCTCCCTGCCTCTCTTCCCTTCCCCTTTCTAAAAATAATTAAATAAAATCTTTAAAAAAATTTCCTATCAATACTGATTCTTTGCTCTGCTTTCTTAGTTTTCGGGGTATAGCTCGTTTTTTTAAAAAATGCCTAAAAAAGTATCCCAGCACAATGAAAGACTAATTTTTCAATTGAGGGAAATGAGTTAACTAAATTAGTCTCTGCCATAATAAACTGTTTATTCTCAATACCCAGTTGATGTCATTTACAGTCTTGTGTATCTTAGATGACCTACATTGAAATAATGGAGCAAGCCTGTGATCCTTTCCAGTGCCTGGATGACAGTAAGCTCTAAAGCTTTTCACAGAGGAGTTATTCTGAATCTTGTCTTGCAGGAACGACTGAGGCGGTTAAACCACAGTGTTGCCAAGGAAACAGCCCGAAGAAGGGCAATGCTGGATTCTGGAGTTTACCCCCCTGGCTCCCCAAGCAAGTAACAGGCCAGGAGATGGGTTTCATGGTGTCAGGATAGCACAAGTACTATTTTCCAGCTGCCTCATTTCCTCCAGGATACCCTGTAAGCCTTGGAACATCAAGACAGTTCCATGGTTGATGTTTGAAGCACCTGTCTTGCGTGTTTATGTGGGAATCCAAAGAAGCCTGTGTACAGGACTCAAGATTCCAAAAGATTTGTTAAAGCTCTTGCTTCCTTGCACCTAGAGCTAAGAACTCTAGACATTTGACTTTTAATCCTCAGCCACAACTTTTTTTCATTGCTTTTAGAGAAACATTGGTTGCCTTCTCTTAGGGGCCCCAACCAGGGATTAAACTTGCAACCTGGGTATAACCTGAACAGGAATCTAACCCGAGATGTTTTTGGTCTCTGCCCCGAGCCCCACAGGCCAGGGCTACATTTGTTTTTAAAAGTACATACTCAAGGCCCATCTTTATCTTCAAACTTAACCAGGGGTTCTGTTACATGGCTGGTTTTTGGCCCTTGGACAGCATGTCCTCTACCTGTGATTCCTCATTTTCCTATTTATACTGAGGATCTGAAGAGGGCAGACCAAGTCAATGTGAATGACCTATCTACCCTCTTTTGTGGATTTCACTAGCTTGAATGTAGTAGCAGTATTGTTAAAACCATTTAATGCAATAAATGCTCAAACAGTCTTCTAGTTTATTTTACTCTGGTATATGGAAAGGTTGCAAGAGTCTTGCACTTGCAGTTCAAATATCACCTCAAACTGGAATTTAGTGTTTACAATGAAAATACTTTAGTATAATTTTCAATGTGAAATACACAAAGTAAAAGGAAGCAAAAAGGTGGCCAGATACCACAGAAAAACACGACCAAGAGCCCTACTAGGAAATACTTTAATCATTTTTCTTAGAAAAAATTTTCAAGGCATTAACAGTTGACAACATTTCAACAAAGTACTAGTTGAGAGGTTTTCAGGAGCTGGGGATTGTACAGTAATATAAGGAAAAGTTGTTATCCTGTTCTACTATAGATGGGAGACTTCTGACTATTGGGTCAATATAAGAACTAAGTAGGATGACACTTCTTCCATAGAGTTTATTTTTATTTTCCTTTCTGTCTTTCCATCCCTCAAAAATGCTACCATATAAAGCCCAGTGCAGTTAGCTTAAGCTCCAATCTTCCACCTGGGTAAAGATAAGGGACTATCACTCCTGAGTCTCCATGCTTTCCTCCTCCTCTCCTTGAGGTGGTTCTTCTGTATTCTCCTCTTCTTCCTCTCCTTCCTTCTTCTCTGGTGGCTTCTCATAAGCCTTTTCTGAAGGTGTCACTATCACTCCATCCCAGGTAGATATTTCAGAAGCAAGATCTAGAAGAGTAAAAAGGTGATTTCAGCCAAGTTGCCAAGCACATAAGTCATGATCTACACAGTGGAAATGTTGAAGGTATTTGAGTAGTGCAGTTTCTCTGCAGAGCACTGAATACCCTAAAACCCCACTAATTCAGTGGTTACTCACAACTGGCATCACCCTCCTGGCCAAGGATCTTTCTAAAGCCACCATGTGAGAGGATTCGGACCAGAGTCTGAGCTGTGTAGCAGACCATATCCTGAAAGAACCAAAGGGAGGGTAAATAAGGAACACTGAAGTACCTTTACTTGACTAACATTCTCATGAAAATAGAGATAAAGTAAATTTTTTAAATTTAATTTTATTGTTGTATTACATCCATCCCCTTTTTACTCCCCTCTGCCCCCTTTCCAAACATCCACCCACTCCTCACCAAAGTCAATCCCACTTGTCCATGCCCATGGGTCTTCCATGCTAGTTCCTTGACTAAACTGCTCCCCTTCTTTGCCTCCTCTTCCCTCCTCCCCCCTGCCCACCAAAGGTCTATTCATTTTATTTATGTATCTGGTTCTGTTTTGCTTGTTTGTTTTGTTCATTATTGTCCTGTAATGGGTGAGATCATATGGTATTTGTCTTTCACTTGATTGGCTTATTTCACTAAGCACAATACTCTCCAATTCCATCCATGTTGTTATAAATGGTAGGAGTTCCTTCTTAAAAATATGGAATGCTTCACAAATTTGCATGTCATCCTTGCGCAGGGGCCATGCTAATCTTCTCTGTATCATTCCAATTTTAGTATATGTGCCACTGAGGCGAGCACAAGGTAACTTTTCAAGTTACCTATGCTTTCAAGACCAAAGCATGTGGGAACCCCCAAATCCTTGACCCCTAAAGACCACATTCCCTTTGCCTTCTGACCCAAAGATATTTAACAGCAGGCACAACAGGCTATTTTAGAGCTGTCCCAATACCTGCTGTTCCAGAGTCATGACTGTGTGTACTCTGAAGTTGCCACTCTCACAGGGGTCTGTGATACCCATTGACCCTGGCAAGAACAGTCCTGCAGCCAGAATCTGCAAGCAACGCCTGAAACACAGGGAGTATTAAAAGAACATCAAGAGTTTACAGCCAGTCCCACACCCAGAGCAGCATGCTGTACCTGTATGCCACGTTTAGAGCCAAAGGCTGTCTGGTGGGATTGTTCATCACAGCATAGTGCCCCTGGAAAACAATCAATCTGTTAGGTGTGCCATCAAGAATAACAATCTATCTTCAAACTAAAACCTTAAACCATCATGAGGAAAACTGAATATTAAGTATTAAGGCCTAGTCAATGTTCGAAAGAGATTCTGAAGTGACTGCTTATCTAGTAGGTTCTCTCCATTATCGTGTTAATGAAATGACAGCAGTAATAAACAAGGCAAAGGGCGGTAATGACTACTCATTTAATGCTCTAAAACCCCCTGTGAAGTAATAAGCACTGACTCTCTCAGAAAAAGCGATCAGATGTGCCCCAACTGGGAATGACACCCAAAACCTTTCAGTGCATGGGACACCACTCCAACCAAGCCACACCGGTTGGGCAAATACTGAACCAATCTTTACTGGATTAGTTGTCCACCAATGAGGTTTCTTTTAAGCTTCACCAAATTTCAGATTATCATAGATGTCAGACTAACTACTGTTAAACAGGAATGATCAGAACTCCAATTGCAGTTTACTTACCAGGAGATCAAGGATCCAAGGTGTAAGGGGCTCAAAGCCAGGAAAACGAATCCTCAGGTCCTTCAGAAGTCTGATGAGAACTTTAACGCTGAAGGTAGGAGGGACCCAGGGATGAAATTATGATTATGTATTTCCAAACCTAAGGTACATAGCTGAAGCTATTTCCAGAACTATACATCTCTTTTTCTCAATTTAAATGTGCTCACTTAAGGTAAAATTCAAAATCCAGACAGAAAATTGGAGCCAAATAAGTTGTCATAGGAAATACAGGGGTATCGTGCTATTTTCTATAGTTAAGGGCGGTTACTGAGGAAGGGACTCACGTGGACTGGGAAGCATTTTCCTCAAACCAGCGAGCATGTCGGATGGCTGCTAAGGCACTCTGCAATACCTTGATATCCACTAGAAGCATGGTAGGCCAAGATAAAACATTCCTGTTATTTAGCAAGTAGTTCAATCCCATTGCCATAGTTCAGTAAGTTGGAAAGAGGACAGGATAATATAATTCCTTAAACAACTCCATGGTTCCTCAGATCAACAAATCACTTAAACTCACTACTTGTCCCTTAGACCAAATCTAGACGCGTATGCTTCTAGAAGAACCATGATTTTCTCCAAAAGCCTAACCCACCTCCGTAAATATTTCCTTGGTTCTTTTAAGTTCTCAAACTACTTTCCTGGCCATCCTGTCTTTTGACAATTTCACGAGCAAACCTGTCTCCAGTTACACAGGTAACAAAACTTGAGAGTAAACTTAGGTCCTAGACAGTTACATGTGAAATAGCAAAAAGCTAAGTAAAATCAATAGCAACTTTATAACATGGTTGAATTTCTCTCTAATTTTCCAGCAATGGAATAAAAATACTAACAATGGAGTTCTGGATCCAGTTTCCGGAGATTGGGTGGCACTGTTGTAATGAGAATCTTCACTGTAGCATCAGAAGAACTGATCTCAAAGCCAGTTTCATTGGTCAGCATGGTCAAAACTGAAAAAAAAAGGAAAAATCGGGAGGTTTGGAGGTAGAAGAGGGAATGAGGGGTGGTGGTGAGTGGTAATGGAAAAAATAATAATTAAAAAAGCTCTAACTCTCAAATTTCTATTAGATGAGAGGTAAATCCAGGGTTGGGGAACAGACAGGTTTTCAAAAGCAGCAAAAGTTCAAAATAAGGATTTAAAATAGTTTCTTCCCTAACATAAAACTTGTCACTCAAAAAAAAACAAAAAAAACTTGTCACTCACTCTTCCCTCTAACCTGATCAGACTTTGTTGGCTGTATACTTAGAATTACAGACCTGGCTCCTATGACTACTACTGAATACATAGGTTCAGCAACAAACTCAAACCTTCAGAAGGATCCTGTGCTCGTAGACTTTCCACGACTTTGTTCCCTAGGGCAGCAACAGCTTCCACTAGAATGAGAAAAGGAAATAATATACATTACACAAAGGTCTAGTACACACACTGATTTCTGCCTCATGTTCTAGGCTGGAGTAAGAACAAGAAATAGAAAAAACTTTTACAAAAGGATAGCTAATGGCTGGACAGAGAAATTGGAAGACTCTAGGAACAGGACACCTCCTCCTACATCTACATCCTTTTTCTACAGGAGTGTGGCACTAATGCCATTTTGGGCTGGATAATTCTTTGGAAGTTGAGGGCTAGGGGTCCATCCTGCAGCCTCTACCCACTTGATGCCAGTAGCCCAAACAAGTCTCCAGATAGAGCCAAATGTGGGGAGGGGAAGGTAGTGGGGGGTGGGTGGGGAATCACTCCATTTGAATAACAATGCCCTATAGTAACTGGCCATATTCTTTTATTATTATTACTATTGATTTTAGAGCGACAAGAGGGGGGAAGACACATTGATTTGTTCCATTTTTGTAGTCATTGCTTGATGTTTTTTTTGTTAAAGATTTTATTATTTTTAGAGAGAGCAGGGAAGGGAAAGAGGCAGAGAGGGAGAAAGACATCAATATATGGTTGCCTTCCACCTGCCTCTACCCATGGACCTGGCTGGAGACCTGGCTTGCAACCTGGTTATATGTGTCCTGGCTGGGAATTGAACCAGTGACCTTTGGGTTCGCAGGCTGGCGCCTTAGCCACTGTGCCACCAGCCAGGGCTTGAATTTTTTTTTTTGTTAAAGATTCTACTGACTTTTAGAGAGGAATAAGGGAGGAAGAAAAGAAAGGGAAAGAAACATGCCCCTGTGAGAGACACACCAATCAGTTGCCTCTATTGTGCCCCCAGCTGAGGACCCAGGCAGCATGTGCCCTGAATGGGAATTGAACCAGAGACTTTTCAATTTGCTGGCTGGTGCTTAATCCACTGAACCACACCAGCCAGGGAAGGATCATTGCTTGATTCTCATCTATGCCCTGACCAGGGATTGAACCCACAAAACATGGATGACGCTCTAACCAAATAAGCTACCTGACCAGACGGCCATACTTTTCAGAGACACGCTCTGGAGTTGTCCCTTAGTACCCCCACACATTAAAAAAATTAATTTTCCACTTTTTCCCTCCCTGGCTGCTCGAAGATTTGCCCATTATGAATAACACAGTAACTATTGCAACCAGAAAGTTCAAGACCAACAGACTATTTCAGTGGAAACATATAACCACTGACATCCTTCAGCCTGGGAAGGCAACAGTAACTAAAAAAGAAACTCTAAAGAAACTAGCCAAAATGTATAAGACCACACTAGGTGTTATCTTTGTGTTTATAGATCCAGAACTCACTTTGGTGGTAGCAAGGCCAACTGCCTTTGGCATGATTTATGTATGATTCCTTTGGATTAAGCAAACAAAAATGAACCCAAAGACAGACTTACAAGACATGGCCTATATGAGAAGACTCCGACAAAAGAGAGAAAGGAATGCAAGAACAGAATGAAGAAAGTCAGGGGGACTGCAAAGGCCAACAATGGTGCTGGCTAAAAGTTAACTAGAGATTGGACAACAGAAGGAGTCAAGATTCTTCAGGTGATTGTACCGATTTTTTCATGAGAGTATTAATAAACTAAGAACTTTTATAAATAAATATGTTTTCCCATTTGTCTTCCAAACAGCCTTTCTCACAAGAAATTGGGACTTCCAAGATCCCTATGCCTCAAACCCAACTGCTATGTTCTGTTCCCATGGCCAGAAAGAACACTCACATGTTGGCAGAATCTTTAGGATTACCACCAGGTCAGCCACGTTGTGTCCCGTAGTCATTGTTCCCTTTTTGTATGATCCGACCTGTCGGACTTCTTCAATTTGCTGTTGGAAAAGGGATTTCAGAAAAAGGAGAAAAAAAGGGAAAAGATTGCCTAGATCCCCTCAGTTTGATTACAACAAAGCTTGTTATTACAACAAAGCTTGTTATTACCCAGATTTGGAAGTTATGGAGGTCAAATCGTATCCCAAAAATCACACAAAAAGCTTAACACGTCATGCCTAGCTGATAACAATGATACAAGTCTTGTCCCCAAAATCAGTATCACACAGGAGCCAATCAAATTTCCATACTACTAAGGCTGCTCTTTTTTAGGACTAAAGCATCAAAAACTCACCACTTCAAATGTCCCTGGAGCCACAATCAAATTGTCAATCACATTGTTTATTTTTGTCACCAGAGAAAGGATAGAGGCCTGAAAAACAGCAGGAAATAAAAATAATTTAAGGTGAAAAATAATATGCAACTTCTCAGTTTGACTATTTCCCCCTAATCCCTTCCATACAAGCTGAATCAATACCGACAGTGCTCTGAAAACATTCTGACCCGTCTGGCCTTGAATATATCAGGAGAAATTAACTTTTTAATCAAAGTAGACTCCCCAATAAAAATATAAAAACATATGTAATCTAAACTCTTAACACTTCCTCCTACCCACAATAAGAAACAAGGAAAACAATTAGAATAGTCCCACCCCTATAGCCAAGGTTTGCTTTCCATTGTTTCAGTTACCCACAGTCACCTACAGTCGAAAAATATTAAAAGGGACAACAAACTCGAAACTATCAACAACTGAATCTAAAAAACAAAAACAATCTAAGCAAACAACCAGAACAGGAAAAGAATCATAGGTATAGAGAACATTGGGAAGGTTATCAGTGGGAGGAGGAAGGGGACGTGGGGGAAATGGTGCAGGAATTGGAATTAAGAAGGATGATTGGTAGAAACAAAATAAATAGGGGGATGTTAAGTACATTATAGGAAAGGGTGAAGCCAAAGAATTTACATGCATGACTCATCAACATAAGTTAGAGATTGCTGGAGGGAAAGGGGGTACCAGGGGGAGGTGGGAAATGGGGAAAATTGGGACAACTGTTAACAGCATAACCAATAGAATATACTAAAAAAAGAAAATTTCATGTCTTAAAATTGTGCATCATCTCCCTCAGAACATGAATTATCCCTATGCCCAGCATATCCATGCTGTATATGCTACCTACCCATAACCCTCTTGATTATCAGATCAACTGTTAAAGATGTCACAGTATTTGCATCTAAGTAACCCTTCTAGTAAGTAGCCTAAGCGTAAGTCACAGTGCCTGCTTCCGTCACCCACCTCACTTCATTTCTTCATATAGGTATTGAATCATCTCACATTATCAAGAAGTACAAAACAGTAAGAGATTTTGAGGTATTCATATAACTTTTATTGCAGCATATTGTTATTCTATTTTATTAATTATAGTTATTGCTGTTAAGTTCATCATGCATTTGATTTATAAATTAAATGTTATCAGAGTTGTGTACGTATAGGAAAAAAAATAGTAGATACATGATTCAGTACTCTCCGCAGTTTCAGGCATCCAGTGGGAGCCTTGGAACACCCACCACAATGTATAAGGGGGGAGGTTAATATAAACCTGTGGGGTTTAGCCTCTGATAACAGTAACCTCACCAACAGTTATTCATTTCTATAGCTTTCTTAAGAGAAATCACAGGAAGAAAGCCAAAAGAATATACCTGTTCAGCAGAATTAGGAGCAAGGTCCTGATTTCTCTTCAGCAAGGCCTCACTGAAGGAAGTTTCATCAGGTGCCGGCTTGACCCGGGGGAAGGCCATTTCACACTAAACCAGTAGACAACTATTATTTATAAAAATATATGTGCCCTGACCAGTGTGGCTCAGTTGGCTGGCCCACAAGGCAGAGGGCACATGCACAGATCAATGTTTCTCTCCCTCTTTCTCCTTCCCCTCCCATCTCTCTAAAAATAAAGGAATAAAAATCTTTTCAAATAATCATATAGAGGAGAAATTGTTTTTGTTACTACAAAAAGTTGAAAATTTTACACTTGTTTTCATTCCTTAAGATATTCCAAAGAGCTTACCCACCCTGCTTACATTGTTTTTTTGTTTGTTTGTTTAAGATTTTATTTATTATTTCCAGATAGAGAGGGGGGGGGAGAGAGAGAGAGGGAGAGAAACATCAATATATGGTTGCCTTTCACCTGCCCTCAGCCACAGACCTGGCTGGAGGCCTGGCCTGCAACCTGGCTATGGGCCCTGGGGAATTGAACCAGAGACTTTTGGGTTCACAGGCTGGTGCCTTACCCACTGTGCTACCAGCCAGGGCATTACATTGTTTTGTTTTGTTTTGTTTTGTTTTGTTTTATGTAAAGAAACACAGCTGAGCCCTGGCTGGTAGCACAGGGGATAAGGCGCAGGCCTGTGAGCCCAAAGGTCGCAGGTTTGATTCCCCAGCCAGGGCACATAACCAGGTTGCAAACCAGGTCTCCAGCCAGGTCTGTGGCTGGAGGCAGGTGAAACGCAACCATACATTGATTGATGTCTCTCTCCCTCTCTGCCTCGCTCCCTTCCCCTTTCTCTTAAAATAATAAATAAAATATTTTTTAAAAAAAGAAAAAGAAACACGGCTGACTCAAAACCGCAACTCCATACACTAATCCCTTTTCCTACTGCAACCACTTTAACAGGGAGATGCTGGGCTCCAGGTAACTGCAAGTGAAAAGTGGCCAGGCTCCGCTTCTCCGTCTATGAGTGAACAGGGGCCATGGAACTCACCAAATAGAAATCAAATGGGATATGTGGCACAAAGGGCCTGAACCTAAAACAAGAGAAACAATTAATGTCATTAACCACAGAAATCAAGTGAGTTAGCATAACTGGGCCAAACTCATTTAGTTGGACAGCATGTGGTTTGTTAAGTCACAGCTGGATCTCACAAAAGCAAGTCATGTTAGTCCACCCCCAACTCCTATTCAGATGACCGGAGTGGAAACTAACCAGTGCAGAGATGCTAACAACCGGCACTCACCCTCCTCCTGGGCCTCCTCTGGAACCAAAGCGCCCACCACGACCTCGGCCTCTGTCGCCCCTAGAAGTGCATAAAGACTTAACTGGTTTTGACCGCGTTAAAGAAACCTCCCCACCATACCCGCCATATTATTTCACGTTTGTCTTCTACCGCTCTCAACTTTCCTTTGGAAACCAAGTATCCCCATTCTCATTTACACTTCTCCCCATTCAAAGCCCAGCCTCACCCCATGCTCTCCTTGCTCTGGGTAATTTAATCACAACCCACTCCAAATAAGGCCGGGGCTCAAACACTGAGCCCCTATAAGAAAGACCCCATAATCCCAGGACACGCCAACCCTAACACTTCAGAGATTAAAGTGATTGCTGATTTATTCATTAACGTAGTAAAACATTTATCGGGCATATCCCATCAAGCACTTGGCAGAGGATGAATGAGGCAGGTTCAAGCCTTCTCAGGCTAAATGGGGGACAAAGGGGGTGCTCTTCCCGGGACCTGAAGACATCTCCTCGCCTAAGACCCTCAGAAACCGAGTCGCCGAGCCCGCCATCCCGGGCCCAGGTTTCTCTGCCTTCGCGGCCTCGGACCTCCCCCACTCGGAGTTCCTGCGATTCAGGGCAGCCCCCAGACACGTGGTCCTTTCAGGTCCTCGACTCCTTTTGGCCCACCTTCCAAAGTGTTGGGCCAAATATCCCAAACCTTCCCAGTACACCCCCCTGCCCTTACCTCATTGCGCCCTAAATCCTGAACAATGGAAGCCACACCAACCGCCCCTTTCCTCTGAGGAGCTGACACCGGAGAGGTGGCTCGCCCAGTATCCCAACAAACTCGGTTCCAATTGGCTCCCGCCTTACTCCTCCGCCTATGCCTATTGGTTTGCGGGGAAAAACTATTATTTTCTTCATTAGACACTAGGTGGCGCTGTGTAAAAGGGTAGGACTACAACCACATTCAAAACTTTCTATAGAAACCAGGAGGGCTCAGTTTCGCGGAGAGCAGAGTGGCGCAGCGGAAGCGTGCTGGGCCCATAACCCAGAGGTCGATGGATCGAAACCATCCTCTGCTAGCTGTTCTTTTTTTTCTTTTTCCCGCCACAGCACAATTACTACTATTCACATTTTCAGTGAATGCAAACTCTACTTCTTTCTTCCCTCAAAAGTGCAACCTTTTGAATCTGTTTTTGCCATCAGCAAGTGAAATGAGGCAATAGGAGGGGTTTTAGGCAACAACGAAGACTTCGCCTAAGAAGCGGCTCTGAGAAAAGAAGGCGGCGCATTGATTGAATCAGGGGGAAACGGAGTGACCAGAAGGGAAACTGAGGCAGCTGCTGAGCGAAAAAGAGAGAGAGAGAGAGAGAGAGAGAGAGAGAGAGAGAGAGAGAGAGAGAGAAGGAGAGAGGGAGAGAGGGAGAGAGAGAGATATTCCGTAGCAAAGAGGGGAGGACCCTATTTATCCCCGTTCCTCAGTTCCCCTCTCCCCAATTTCTCTTCTTTCCTCACCATGTAAACTGGCGAATTTCACCTTTATATGAGATTTCTCCAGCCACATACTCTAGTATACTGTATTTGCATTTAAATCACTCAGATTATTATGTGCTTTGTTCCTGATGTTATACTTCCTCCGCATTTGCCTTCTTTTGCATTGGTTAACGTTTATCATTATTTTCTCCCAGCCTTTGTTATTTGAAAGTTACACACTCTCTTTCTCCTCTTACAGTGACTACCCTAAAAATTAAAAGATGCCTCCTTGATTTAGCAAAGCCTAATTTTATGTGATACTTTTATCCTCCTCATGTTAAATGTAGAAATAATTTAACTCCATGTACCACCATCACTCTTTGCAGAATTATATACTATTGCTGTTGCGTAATTCCTTTAAATACTTTATTAATATAATTTATTAAAACAAAGTACACAGATCTTAACCCTACAGCTCGATTATTTTTGAATTATATATTATGTCTATATAACCCACGCCCAGATTAAGATACAGAACGTTTTATCACCTCTGAAAATTCACTCATACCCCTTTTTCCTTTCCCTTACAGGCAATCACTACTCTGATTTCTATTATCATAGAAATAGTTTTGTCTCTTCTTGATCTTCACAGAAGTGGACTCACGCTTCATGTATTTTTTCTGCCTAGCTCCTTTGGCTTGGCACATTTCAAGGTTTTTCCATGTTTTTGCATTTATCAGCAAACTTTCCCTTTTTCTTTATGACTAGCATTCCATTGCTTATTTACACCAGTTTGTTCTTTCTTCTTTTCATAAATTTAGGATCTCCAACTGGCTGAGACACACCCAAACACATTTGGGTTGTTTCAAGTTTGGGGATATTACGAATAAAGCTGCTCTGAACATCTTTTTATTATTATTTAATTTTATTGTTGTATTACATCTATCCCCTTTTTGCTCCCCTCTGTCCTCTTCCCCACCTACCCATTCCCCCTCAAAGTCAATGAACATTTTTGAACAAGATTCTTGTGGTCCAGATGCATTCACTTCTCTTGAATAGGTGTAGGTGTATATGTGCACAGATTTGAATTTTCTATATAGTATATTATCAATCCCACAAGACATTAGTGCATATTAATTAAATTAGTGGTCATTTAGATTTATTGTTTTTAACACTCTTTATTCCTTCCTGCAACTCCAACCATACACCTGGTATCATATCCTTTCTGCTTGGGGATTAGTGCCTATCTGCTGGTGATTACCTTTCCTGGTTTTGATTTGTATTAATAAATCTTTATTTCACCTATATTTCTCCCCTCCCCCCCATGCCATGATAGACACATTTAATGATACATTGCTCTCACAGATCACTGTAGAGACTTTAAACTATGATCCAGGGATATACAACTATGCAACATAGACCAACTGGTGAGATCAAAAATGAAATGACTTCTTCTAACTATCCTGTGAACATCACAGCTCTTCTTCCATCCAAAATGACCCTAATCTCACATGAAAACAGTTCATGTAGAACTAGAAACCTAGCTTTGTGGCCAAAAGTGAAAACCAAAGGAAAAATAGCTCAGTGTTTAGTTGATGAAAACAGGGAATCTGGTACCCTTCACTGTGCTGCCTTGCTCTTCTCACTCTTGCTCTTTTTATCCCTCTTTAGCCCATCCATGTTAGCTCTCAATAGGTTTGAATAAGCCATCTGAAACTTACTTTTTTGGAGTTCACCACTGTACTGATATTTTTCCCATCAGTAGCCCTTAACAGGCAGGCACTTGCAATCTGAGGGCTCGAAGCACTCCACAGACCCTTTCCTAGGAATCATGGATTTAGTCCCACCATCATGCTTCTTGAGGGTGACAAACAACACGCTGCCACGTAGTCCACACTCCTGGAAGGGCCTGGTCAGCTCAGTCAGGAGCTGCTCATTCTTTAGCAGAATCATCCCGGTTTGCGGGATCCACTCCGTACTCACCTGTGTTTTTGATTCAAATTTTTAAAAAATGTATTAATTTTAGAAGAGGAGGCACACAGAGAGACAGACAGAGAGAGAAAAATTCATTTGTAGATGCATTTCTTTATGCAGTCATCAGTTGATTCTTGTAATGTGCCCTGACCAGAGATGGAATCTGAAACCTTAAGTGTATCAGGACAGCATTAACCAACTGAGCCACTAGGCCAGACTGGGAGTTATTTTTGTCAGCTCATTTACAATATTAGTTCACTGTCTATGGCTTCCCTTTTTACTGTCAATAACTAAATAAATAAATAAAAAGTTGTCAGTCTAATGGTTTATCCTTTGAATTAATACTTTTTCAGGGGGGAGGAAGAGGCAAAGAAGGGGAGCAGTTTAGTCAAGAACCTAGTATGGAAGAACCATATACATGGACAACAAGTGGGATTGACTTTGTGGGGGAGTGGGTGGGTGGGGAAGGGGACAGAGGGGAGTAAAAAGGGGATGGATGTAATACAACAACAATAAAATTAAATGTAAAAAAAATACTTTTTCAAATTTTTAAATTTTTATTTTTTACTTAATTTCCTGTGGGTTCATTCTGATGGGTCTAAATATGGATTTTTAAAACTATCTTATCTGAGCCCTGGCTGGTGTGACTCAATGGATTGAGCACTGGCCTGAGAACCAAAGGGTCACCAGTTTGATTCCTAGTTAGGGCACATGCCTGGGTTGTGGGCCAGGTCCCCAGTTGGGAGTGCACCAGACACAACCACACAATGATGTTTCTCTCCCTCTCTTTTTCCCTCCTTTCCCCTGTCTCTAAAAATAAATAAGTAAAATCTTTAAAACAAATCTTATTCGCATTTGGTTGAACTTGAATTTGTGGCTTGATGTATTTCATCCACTTTTTAAGATTTTCAGCCATTATTTTTCACATAGTTATTATTTCTCTCCTTCCTGGACTCCAAATAAAGGTGTATCAGACTTTTCCATAGTATCTTCTTTGTCTCTAGCTCTCTCATGTTTTCCATTCCTTTTTATCCATACTTCATTCTAGGTAATTGATTTCTTACATCCTTTTTGTTTGTTTTTAAAAATATTTTATTTATTTATTATTTTCAGAGAGAGGGGAAGGGAGAGAGGGAGAGGCACATCAGTGTATGGTTGCCTTTCACTTGCCTCCAGCCATGGATCTGGCTGGAGACCTGGCTTGCAACCTGGTTAGGTACCCTGGCTGGGAACCTAAGCGGCCACCATTTGGTTCACAGGCCAGCACTCAATCCACTGAGCCACACCAGACAGGTGATTTCTTACATCCTTTCTTCTGAATCATTACTCAATCCTTAATCAAATCTAACTTGCTGTTAAATCCATCAATTTATTCTTTTTTTTTTTAAGATTTTATTTCATTATTTTTAGAGAGAGGAGAAGGGAGAGTGGCAGAGAGGAGAGAGACATCAATGTATGGTTACTTTTCACCTGTCTCCAGCCATAGATCTGGCTAGAGACCTGGCTTGCAACCTGGTTATGTGCCCTGGTTGGGGAATTGAACCAACGACCTTGGGGTTTGCAGGCCAATGCCTTATCCACTGTGCCACCAGCCAGGGCCATCAATTTATTCTTAATTTTGGTTTTGAATATTTTGGGTCTGGGTTTTCTACTTTTAGTTTACTCTATTCTTAGGTTTTCCCTATAAATGCAGCCTTCCAAGAGCCTAACCAAAACCAGGAAAGTGGTTTACCAAGGTTCTCACCTTTAGGGACATTTGAACTCCAATTTTTGTCTCACTTGCCCCATGCAGCCCGTTTTCTTCCACCAATTCCTGATCAGCAAATGCCGCCCCCCAACACCCCGGGGTAAAAGCAGTCTTATTGTTGGTCTCAACTCTGCTTTTCTGTCTTTGCATGCTCCAACACCAATAATTCCTCAGCGTTGTACTAGTTCTTGATTTTTATTTCATCCAATGTTTTTCAGTTGTATTAAGCTCAGAAGTTAGACAAATTATTCAGTCCATTATTAATGGAGGAGCATAATTATTAAATTAGATTTCTATCCCAGTGATTTCTCCTGAAATCCATCTCCACTAGTCCAATGACCTACTAAACACCTCCATTTAGATTTCTACAGGGACCTCAAACCCAATAAGCCAAAATTTTTATCATCTCCCCAAAACCTGCTTCTTCAGCTTCTCAGCGAATTGGTCAATGTCATCTAGACTTCAGTTATTTGTATATTGTCTTCTCTCCCTGAAGCCCAGCTGATCCTGCTTACTACAATTTATGCATTTAAAAATGTAAGACAGTAGCCCTGGCTGGTAGCACAATGGATAAGGCGCCAGCCTGTGAACACAAAAGTTGCAGGTTTGATTCCCCAGCCAGGGCACTTAACCAGGTTGTAAGCTAAGTCTCCAGTCAGGTCTGTGGCTGGAGGCAGGTGAAATGCAACCATACATTGATGTTTCTCTCCCTCTCTCCCTTCCCCTCTCTCTAAAAATAATGAAATAAAATTTAAAAAAAAAAAGAATCTTTAAAAAAAAATGTAAGATGGTAGATCTCATGTTAAGTATTCTTTAACACACACACATGCACACAAAAAGACGCAGGGAAACTTTTGGAGGTGATACATATGTTTATTACGTAGATAGTGCAGTGATGGTTTCATAGGCGTATACATATATCTAAACTCATCAAGCTGTATACCTTAAGTATGTAGTTTCTGGTGTATCAAGTATACCTCAATAAAACTTTTTTTTTTTTTTTAATTTTATTGTTGTTGTATTACATCCATCCCCTTTTTGCTCCCCTCTGTCCCCCTCCCCACCC
>PVIW01014024.1:0-25000 GCA_004026585.1 Noctilio leporinus | reverse complement strand
CTCCCCACCCACCCGTTCCCCCCAAAGTCAATCCCGCCTGTTGTCCATGTCCATGGTTCCTTTATACTAGGTTCTTGTCTAAGCTGCTCCCCTTCTTTGCCTCTACCTCTCCCTCCCCCCTACCCCATTCCCCTGACCACTGAAGGCCTATTCCTTGTATTCATATACTTGGTTCTGTTTTGGTTGTTGTTAGTTTTGTTCATTATTGTCCCATGGGCGGACACTCAGAATCAGCCCTACTGTGATAATTGATCTTTTTTTAATCCTAAGTATTTAACCAGCAGAATCCAATATTTACTATTGTTGCTTTAAATATTTCTATCACAAGTAAATATTCTGGACTCATATATGTGATAGTCATGACAACTGTGCCCAATCATTGAGATCAACAGGAATCCTTCAGGAATAGGTTCTTGATTTCTCATGTTAAACTATAATCCAAGTTTATTCAAGTGACAGTTGGAAGTCATCAATTATTTCTTCCAAAGAAAGCATAAATATAATCTCATTTCTTAGGCATAATATGCCGGTTCAATTGTCCTTTAGTTTGTCATGTCACTAAAGATGTTTAGATTGAAAATTTGTTTTTTTCTAAATGTCCCAATTTCTCACAAGGCCCCCAAAAAGAATAAAACAAAATAAAACAAAACAAAAATTTCAATGATAGCTGAAGATTTTATCAATGTTCTCATTTCTCTCTTCTCTCTCCTCTCTCTCTCTGTCTCTCTCTGTCTCTCTCTGTCTCTCTCTGTCTCTCTCTGTCTCTCTCTCTGTCTCTCTCTCTCTCTGTCTCTCTCTCTCTGTCTCTGTCTGTCTCTCTCTCTCTCTCTCTGTCTCTCTCTGTCTGTCTCTCTCTGTCTCTATCTCTCTGTCTCTGTCTCTGTCTCTGTCTCTCTCTCTCTCTCTCTCTCGCTGCTGAGTAAATCTATCACATTCAAGTCCCCAAGGTATCTGAGAGGTCATGAAGACTCAGAGATTTCTCAGGCCTTGAGGCCTTACAACATGGATAATGGCCAAGGCCTTTTAGGAGCTGAACAGAAGCTCAGGCACAGTTGCAGTTTGGCAAAACATCCTATGACATTTAAGGGTGTTACATCACTGTGATAAGCAGAAAAATGTAGTATATTTATCCATTAGGGGAGAGAGAGGAGAGGGGAGAGGAAGGGAAGGGAAGGGAAGGGAAGGGAAGGGAAGGGAAGGGAAGGGGGAGTAGAGGGGAGTGGAGGGGAGTGGAGGGGAGTGGAGGGGAGTGAAGAAGAAGGAAGGAAATGGGAAGGACCAAAGGTGTTTTTCTGTCTATTGTATCTCTAATAATTTTTTTCAGATATGACCAGGAACTCTATTATAATTCTTTGAGGAAGGAAATACTTACTAGAGCATCAATGTGTTAATGGCCATTATCACTTGATAATGTGACAATGTCACATACTAACTGGGCTCATGTTGCTGATCTCATCAGATATCACAGATCCTGCCATTAAATGAGCAGTCTACTATTACTAGAGCTATTCACCAGTGAAATGGGATTCATATTCTAAATTCCGGTGTAACTTTTTCCTTAGTTCATATAAACAAGTGCAGACTTATGGAGAATGTCAAATAAAAGACATAACCTCCACAAACTAATTATTAAATAGAAAATCAGGTGGCTGCATTGGATTACAAAAGAGGAGCCATCATGTTAGATGATGATCTAGATTCTGAAAATCAATCAAGTAACCCCTACACCTAGACCTCACGATTCCATAGCTCAATTTACAGGTAAGAGGAGGAGACAACTACTGATGGTGTGATTTGAGGGCTGAGGAAAAAAGTATATACTTCATGCTGTCATGAAAGGTATGAATTCCTTCTTTCTTTCTTTCTGCTTTGTAGTATTCTATTGTGTAAATGTACCACAGTTTTTTTGTGTACCAAAATACTGATGGGTACTTGGAACTGGAGAGTATTATGCTTAGTGAAATAAACCAGGAGGCAAAAGACAAATACTATATGATCTCACCCTATAACAGGAACCTAATGAGTAAAACAAACAAATGAGCAAACTAGAACCAGAGGCATGGAAACAAGGAAAAAACTAACACTGACCAGAGGGTAGGGGAGAGGGGGAGAAGGGGAAGGGTCTAGTCAAGGAACTAGTATAAATGACCCACACACATGGACAACAGGGTGGGGATTGACTGTAGGAGTGGGGAGGGGCAGTGGGGAAGGGCAGTGGAGAACAATGGGGGCAAATTGGGAAAACTGCAATAGAATAAGTTTAAAAATACATATAAACATACTATATACTACATATATATTTTTAATGACTAAATTTCTGCTATTCAAAAGTTATTTGAACATCTTTTTATTTGCTCCTATAATTTTTATTGAGGCTTACTAGGTAAAGCTTCTTATTTTAGACACTTAGAATTCCATAATAGAGTAAGCATGACCTCTACATTTAGATTCTTGGCTTTCTAAGGCTCCAAGTAGCAACTTTCTCTAGAAGCAGCTATACTTTAAGTCATGACCAGGCACTCAGGGAAGAAATCATTTCTCAATTTTACATTTAAAAAAATAAAAAATAAATCTTACTCTATTAAAACAAAAAGCTTAGGAAGCTTCGAGGAAGAAACATCAACTTTTAGGGATCTTGGAGAATAATGAGATGACTTTACCATGAACCAGGCTGAGTTTGAGGCTTTGCACATTCCCTGCCAGCAGCATTTATGAGCAGAGTCAACTTTGCTGATATGTATATAAGTGTAAAGTTGACTCCTCCCTGAATAAGGGAAAACAATGAGCAGGGTCTTCTAGCACTTGAAATTCACCAAAAAGGACTCTGTTTTGAGAAAAATTGTAATAATGATGAAAAGAGGAGAAGATTACAGATATTGCCAACTCAACCACTGGGTAATTAAAATAGTAAGAGACCAATGTGTGAACCCTCCCATCCTTTATCAGGCACCAATATATATATACTCCTTTTTAAGGAAAAGTTGATTTGAACTAAGGAAGTGTATTTGAGTTGAAGGGAAGAACAAAATAGAAGCAGTAAATTCTTGTCAGATTCTTTAAGAGAAAGTGTGAGAGAAGAATGCTAATTAATAGGTTTGAGAACAGACATTCCATTTGTTTTTTTTCCTGAGATTAAATTTTCTCTAAAGCAGCATTACTATAAGTGATACCTAGTGCTCCAATCCACATTGTTGTTAACCTCATTGTCTTCTTCAACCCCTAATCAGAAAGACAAAAAGTAAAATGTTGGAAATTTAGGGGACAAACCTCCAAACCCTTTTCTCTTCTACAGGAAGCAGAGAAAACCCATGTGGGTTTTTCAGCAGATAAGCAGCCCACATTAATCTGTCAGGAGACAGTGAGAGAGCCAGGGACGGGGGTGTCAATTGACCACAGGAATCTTTCCTGTAGGAAGTTAGTATGGCAATTATTGCAAATAACTACTTTAGAAACAAAACTACTTTTGGCAAGTCAGAAGTAATTTTTTTCTTAAGATTTAATTTATTATTTTTAGAGAGAGGGGAAGGGAAAGAGGCAGAGAAGGAGAGAAACATCAATGCATGGTCGCCTTTCACCTGCCTCCAGCTAAGGACCTGGCTGGAGACCTGGCTTGGAACCTGGTTATGTGCCCTGTCTGGGAATCAAACCAGCGACCTTTGGATTTGCAGGCCAGCACCTCACCCACTGTGCCACCAGGCAGGGTCAGAATTAATTTTTAAATCTGAAAGTTCCTGCAACCACAAAGCATTTTACAAAAAAAGTCATGAAGGTGAATGAAAATATAGCATTGGGTCAAATAAAAAACAATTTGAAAAGTAGACCCAAGACATACTGCAGTAGTTTGTTACAATACTGTTGTTCTCGTTAAAGGCAGCTTTCAGTGTTTCTAATTAAAAAAAGGATAAAAAAACAGGATAGGATCAAGTTACAAAAAGGAAGGCCTGAAAGATATGCATTGAGGATTAGGAGCTCCTCATTATAAACAATCATATCAACACATTTCCACATAAGTCTGTAACTGCATGTTCCTCACGGGTACAGTTCCCCTTTTATCTTCAATTCTGAACTGAAAAGTGGTTATTCTGAGACACTATTTCTGTCATGTAGATATCTCCAATCAAGAGCCTGCTCTACTTCAGTGTTAGAAATGGCTACTACAAGTGAGATGGTAAGAATTGATAATTAAGAAAGAAATTGCTCCATAGAAATATGGTACATATATGGATACGTTTGAAACAATAACAATATATTTAGGTTCCTTGTGTATTAAAGTGACTTGGTAATATTAATCAGAAAATATAATAATCATTCATTATGTTATTTGCTTAAGAAACTGCCTTCCAAGATCTAAAGGAACTAACTTACAAATGATTTTAAGAATACTACCCACTCATCACTCAAGAAGAGTTTGACTTAAATGATAACAGAATGATTTGGAACATAGGAATGATCCAGGATGCTTCCTTGATGGTGAAGAATTGCACTAATATAGCTCAGAAACAGCGGGATGGAAGATATGCATAGGACAAGGTACGGGGAAAGGGCTCAGAGATTCCTTGCCATCTCTCAACTTGCCACTTTCCCCAAATCTCCACATGTTCACCAACCCAAAATGTCTCTAAATCCTGTCCTTCAGGTTTTTATGTGGGCTTCATTACATAGGTATGATTAATTAATTCAATACTCAAGCCTTGGCTGATGGCACAGTGAATAAGCCACCAGCCTGCAAACCCAAAGGTTGCTGGTTTGATTCCCAGCCAGGGCACAGAATCAGGTTGCAAGCCAGGTCTCCAGCCAGGTCCTTAGCTGGAGGCAGGTGAAAGGCAACCATACATTGATGCTTCTCTCCCTTTCTTCCTTCTTCCCTTCCTCTCTCTCTAAAAATAATAAATAAAATCTTTTAAAAAATCAATACTCATTGGGGATTGAGTTAGCCTCTAGCCCCCTCTCCCCTACCTGGAGGTCAAAAGAGCAAGACTAGAGTATCTAATCCTCTAATTGATTGGATGGCTCCACTTACAACCAGCCCTCATCCTTGGGTGCTTTCCCAAAGTTACCTCATTAACATGGCAAAAGATACTTTATCATTCTCTATTCCCAAGGGTTTTTGGAGCCTTGATATAGAAACTACAGACAGATACCAACTATACACAAGATGTGTATTTTGGTCATATGGTGAAGCCCATTATTACAATTGTAAGCAGAAAACAAATAAACAAAACGAGGGAAAACTTCAAGTGAATCCAAATATCAGTGAGCAAGTAGAGACAAAGTCAAAAGTTAAAATTTCAGGAGCTTAAAAGTAAAACAGACAAATTGGTGGTATTACCAATAAAATAGGCTTTTCATCATCTCAGAGGGAGGCTTTATGTTCCCAATGGACTATGCTGGAGACAGCAGAAAAAAATAATGGAGAACAGCTTCAGAGAAGGTGACAAATAGACAAAGGATGGGTTCTTTCTCACTGCCTATACTGACTCTAGAAAAACCCAGTAAGAAAATGCTGGCTGTACAATTTTTAAATAAAGACAAGGTTCAGGCATTTGTGGAAAAAATATTATTTTCACATAAACTTGTTTCACTTATTTTAGAAATGAAAAAACTGTTAGAAATGATAAGTCAGGAATAATGGTATAAGGAAATAAACACTTAAAATGGAAATTGAAGGCCCATGTCTCAAAGAACGTACACTTAGTGGTGAATTAGGATAGAGACCCTCAATAACTATAATCAAAGATATTACGAAATGAACCCAATGAGAAGTAGAAAGTGTTTTAGGGATTAAGAAAAGATATTCTGCTCACTTTCAACTGAAGGAAGTAGCACTATTGCTGTATAGCAAACCATTCTAAATCTCAATGGCTTCCAAGAGTGTTCATTAATTAAGGCTCACATATCTTTTTATGAAGGAGACTGTTGAAAATTTAACTGCTAGAAAAGTAAAAAAAAAAAAAAAAAAAAAAAAATGTAGGGAAAATAAGACAAGGGGATATAAATTGTGCTGTGTTACACAATGGAATTTTCACATAGTGAAAATTAATAAATTATAAATTACACCTACAAATATTAACAAGCAAAAGAATCTTAAAAGCATAGTGCAAAGAAAAACTAAGTTTCAAAGAAACAATTGTATTATGATAACATTTATATGCTTAATCAACATAAACTATTAAACATTATTTCAAAACACACACATACATAACAAAAGTAAAAACATACAATGTTTTGATAAGCAACAAAGATATTTTAACAGGAAAGAAACTCCACTTCTATATCACAAACCTTTCTCCTTTCTATCGTCCATGCTCTTCCTTAATCATCAAACCCTTAGGATATCAGATTCTGATCAGCATCAAACTGTCTAGGGACAAAGCCTCAACTCTGTTGACCACAGAAATGGAGTCTTGGTCAAGCTTAAGATAATGTCTTGACTTCAGCTGTGTTTCAGCCTCAGGCTCATGAAAGCTGAAGGCTCCTACAGAACACACCCTCATGAAACCAAACAGAACAATGCCCTATTGACATCAGAACTTAATACAATGTTCAATGACTCCTTAACCTGGCCTCAAATAATCATTTAGAGCCCAGGACCCCAATTCCTTGAGCCACTATGATAAATGATTTTTCCCCTTTATAACCTATCTCCTTGAAACCAACAGGGAGCCAGGCCTTTGAGCACTCACTTATCTGTGATTCTGGGCGTGGTGCCATTTCCTCAACTAATAAACCCTTACTTTCTTGGCTTCAAGCTCCTGTTGACATTTGATTGGGCTTTGATGTGCACAGGCAAATGGAGCCCCTTTAGTCAGACAACAATATCAGTTATTTCTGGAAAGAAGGAAAGGGAAATGGAAGAGAGAATAAATTAGCAGTGAGAGTCAAATGAATACATAACATTTAATCAAAATATCAGAAGCATAAATAACAAAATATTAAGATTTGATAAAAGTGGGTGATGGCAAATATGATTTCTGCTATATTTTTTCTCTGCTTAAAACATTTCATAATAGATATTGTGTTATGCATGGAGACATCCTTTATTCACAAAATAGTATTATTGACAGAATAAAAAAGCTTAATTAAAAATATTAAAGATGCTCTTTAAAAAGCTAGCATATTTTCCTCTCAGTCTAGCACCTCTCTGGATGTAAGCACAATTGTGGTTTGTACAGTTGTACTCAAACATACCATAGCATTTTTAAGAGAATTCTAAAGGCTTTAATTCTAAGGGCTTAAAATCAAGTACTGGAGAAAATATGTTCCAGGCTACTGCAGATGTCCCAGTTCAAATAATATTTTAATGAAAAATTGTGTGTAGGCTAGAGCCTGGAGCAAAAAAAGTATGATTGAAGAGATTTGCATTATGACTTTAAAATAAATAGATAACCCTCCCCACCTGAACCAGTGCATGTGCTTAAAAAAGGGACTTTTGACTTGTAAATATAACCATAAGCCTAGCAGGATGTTGGCTGTTTCAAATGAGGTAAAATTCTGTCATTTGTATAATTTAGTGTGAATATTGAGAAAATGCAATAGCTATCAGGCTTACTGAAGAAAAAAATATGTATTAAATGTTGAGCTTTGATAAAATAAAGTGTTAAAGCACATTCTATTAGATTCTTCATGCTATAAACTTTAAGTATAGTAATGAATAGGTATTTCTGAACCCAATTCCAACCTAGTGTGTGTGTGTCAGTTAGGGGTGGTGCACGTGGAAAACTTGCAGGAGCTCAGCAGATATCCTGGCAAAAGGTTTGAACAAGTTAGAAATTACAAGTAATTATGTCAAGGACAATTTTAAAGTTATTTTGTGTGTTGTTCAGTATCACAAAATTTCAATAGTCTTGTTAAAAATCCTCTCCTGGTCACCTGTTCTATGGGAAAAGTTCCCTTCCTCAAGGCCATGCAATGTCTAGCACATGGGTGGCAAACACAAGGAGTGGTTACATTTATACAGCCCTAAAATTATATTTGGCCCTTTGAAGGCAATTGTGAGGCTGGTGTGGCTCACAGTGAAAATGAGTTTGACACCCCTGGTCTAGCACAGGGAGGCAGGATTGGAGGAGTCAAATGATCCAGAAAATTACATCACATATCAAATTATAAAGAACAGGTGGGGATGGATGCAAACTACAGGCCAGGAATTGATAAAAGCAGTGCATCAGAATAGCTGCTAGTGGAGTAGCTTTGCTTAGCCAGGAGCTCACTCACATGGATCAGCAGCATTGAAACTAACTGGGTGGTGACAAAATTAAAGGATGTAAGACCAAATCAGGGGAAATAGAGGGTCTTTTCCAGAGCACAATGAAGTTAATATCCTAGGAAGCTTATCCTTAGAGCTAGAAAATAGCTCTAATATCCTTAGAGCTAGAAAATAGCTCTAAGGGTAGGGATCCAGCCCGGTTACCTACCAAAGTTTTCCAAAGCAAAAATCTGAATAATTTAGTAAGTAAATATAAACTATTTATTAAATATACTGTAAGTATATTTAACTATAAGTAGCATTTGGAGTTCTTACATTTTTTTTAATGGAAATCAATTCTGATGACTGCATGTTTAGAAAGCCAACGATCAGAATAATTAAGGGAAGTGAATGTAGGGTCTAAAAGCCTATCAGCACTCCAAAGAAATTTCCTTGCATTTTTAATTGAATGCTCAGATTAATAGCTTCAAATTTTTTCTGAAGCAAAATTTCTACTTTATATGTTTGCATTTCATTTCAGAGTCATGAAAGACTGTCCTATATTTTCCTCTCAATATCTTTTATAGTGGATTTGTTTTTTTGTCTTTTCTTCAGTCTGAATGCTCTTCGCTCATTTTCACTGTCTTTATAGTTATGCTTTTTTTAACCTCCAATAATCCTTCTGCCTCATTTTTGCTGTGCTCAAAGATACCCAGCCACTTCTCTAAGATTTTTATCCATAATTAAATATACTATTCTCTTATAAATCTCTTATAAATCATAAAAAATAATCGTTGCCTTAATTATTTATTTAGTTAAGCCCTATAGTTTAAAAAAAAAAACTCCCCATTAAAACACAATTTGTCCTTCTAATCTTTTATAGCAATAGCTGGCTAGTATAGCAGAAATGCTTTTCTTTCATAATGCCACTAGTTTAGAAACAAACACCATAGCCTTGATACTGGCTTTATTTGTTCTTACAAAATCTATGTTGCTTACTGATTGATTTTTCAACACCATTAGATAATGAGAGATTTCTTGTTCTCGGCAGTCTGAAGGGGATCCCAGGAGAACTTCATGAAGACCACAGACTTCTGGAAGGGAGCAAGAGGCAAGAAGGTTATGAAAAGAAATTATTGATAAGGAGAATGGAAAAAGATACTTTATTACAAGGAATTTATTGAATAATTTATTGGCAAGGCTTGACTTGAAGCATTTATAAGAGTTAGATATAGGGTTTTAGAAACATACATGTTCAATATAAACCAATATATAAGAAAACCATATGAAGGAAAAAATATAAGTCATTCTTAGGTTATGTTACTTTAAAGACAGTATAATGTTTAGAAAAGTAACAGCCTTAATGACTTCTGTAATTAAGTTGACTTCATAGTAAGTTGAGTTCCAAGCTCTTATGTCATTTTTTAAGGATGAGGTAAGATAGGGAAATAATTAAATTTTGTTTATTATCTACTTTGAGCCAGCCACTGAGCTAGACAAATACATAAAGTAATATATGGAATGTAATACTTAAATCAGCCATTGGCATAAGTATTACTTTTCTCTTTTGGATATAAGGAAACTCAAATATGTACATTAAATGATGGAGCTTGTGAAGTAAACTAAAATCTAATAAGAATCTTGCATATTTTAGTACTAAAAAAATTAAAGCGACCATGTATAAAATGAGGAAATGGTTAAAAGATGTGGTACAAATGCATGAAATAGACACATGAATCCCTTTTCTCAAGGATTACCTTTCTTGAATATCTATTACAGTGGAAAGACATCATTTCATTCCTTTTAACTGGTTGACTTGTATGCTCATGACTGATCCCAGGACTGCAACCAATTGCTCTTTGCTCATTAGTCACTACCCTAAACTTCTGGATATGGAGTCCTTCCTCTCAGTGGGTAATTGTACAGGATAAATGAAAAGTAGGCCTTGAAAGGCTTATAAGGAGGTTTACTCTTTTAATTAAGTATTGAGCTAATTAAAGGGTATTATAATTTAAGAGAAAAAAGCTTAAACCTATTTGTTAATTACTACTGTTCCTATATTCCAAAGGAAAATAAACCAAAAAGCTGAACCTCCCCAAGAAGATTCCTTTAAGAATATTCCCCATGCACCATACTAGCCATGTTTTTTGGGTATAGGGTGTACGGACAAGAAAGCTTAAGTTAAAAGATAAATTAATTTGGCAGTTCATTTGACTGATGCATCTTGGCACAATAGTTAATCATCTTTTATGATATCAGCAGTAAGAAAAGCTTGTGATAAAAAGGTTTGTAGTGTCCCTGAATATAAGAAATAATTGTATTTGAATATTTAAATATTTTGTTGTCAATAATAAAAAAAAGAAAGCTTTAGCAATGAAGTATTTTTACTGAGGGTGGCAGGCACTTAAATAATATTTTATATTACTTTGTAAAGCTTTTAATATACTTTTTCTGAATTCATATTACTTCTTAATTTTACAAAGACTTGGCATCATTTTATAAAACCTCAATATTCTCTCAGTAATAAATTACTACTTCTAAATCAAATGATTATTTATCCATTTCTATGGCTCCTATAACCAACTTTTTCTAGTAGGGCCCATTTCATCTTTTAATATCTTGTTCTTAACTATTTAAAAATGTCCTCGCATTCTCTTTAACCTCTCTGCTGGTATTTTTCTCAGTCCTAGTTCCTTTCAAGGATATCAGCTATTTTTAAATTACCTATCTAACTTTTTTATCTTCTATAACCATCATTCAAGTTAATCCTACACATTTTTTCAATGAAGGCATTTATTTTCTTGTTGATTTCTGATAATTTCATGGTAAAGACCTATTGGAAGTTTCTCATCCTTGATTGGCAGAACTGTAATCTGCTTTGCTTTAGTTATGATGTCCTTTAGAATACTCATGAATTTTAATATTTCCTCTCAGTGAAACATAATAACTAGCTACTTTAATTCCTGCAAATTTGATTTATTGGAATCTAATGGCATTGAAATGCTGTTGTATGTGATCTCATTATTTAATATTCTATAATTTAATATCTTGTGGGCTCTAAGTACAAAGCCTGCCTTATTATAATAAAAGTATCCTCATGTGAGAAGCTTTAGAGGTCATTTATTCTCATTTCTTGCTTTGGTCAGACTGTAATGATGCTGTACTGAACAAGTATAAAGCTACCTTATCTTTCTAGCTCCTCAAAGGACATCCACATTCCAGCTAGGTGGTTTAAAATCTCTGCATGTTATTCAATTACTTACAAATTGACAAATAATCTCTGAAAAATTTTTTACACAGAAATATCAGGTTAATTCACACAGCAGCCTGTTTTATCAGTATTGATATTCTGAAAGGAAAATGACCTTAAATCATACACTTTTTAAATTCATATCCACTTGGATTTTCTTGTATCTGCTTTGCTCACATCCCTTATACATATAAAATATAGTTTTTATCTTTCTCCTCTCAATTTGGTACCTTTGAACTCCTTGTGGTCAAGAAGCATTAGCACTAAAAGACAAATGTGGGGTATTTTCTTGCACAGTATTGATAAATAGAATTTCCTATATCGCTACATATCTAAAAGTTGATAGATGCCTTATGTATTTAGTCAGGGTTCTCCAGAGAAAAAGAACCAACAGGATTTATAACTATATGTAGAAGATTTATTTTAAACAATGGACTCAGGTGATTAGAGATACTGGTAAGTTCAAGATCTATGGTATGAGTTGGAGAACGGGTTCAGAGAGAGCTTTCCAAAAAATGTGCTACATTGGCATATGAACTACTTTGAGTTGATAATCAAGACCCATAAATCTCTGGAAGATGTATACCATTTCCTTAACTGCCTAAAAGAATTTAGATAGGGGGCCTGGCCCAGAAAAAGAGCTATCACCAGAGATATAGAGATGAACCAGATGTAGTGGGCTTGGTAAAGGCCAGCAGGAATCTTGTTAAAATTCCTCTTTGCATCCCCTTATCTCTGTATGGAATGTCAGATATTTGTTTACAAACAGTCACTCTTCCCATCTTCCTGTGAACTGTCTTCCTTTCTTTTGTAGCCCCAGACTCTTAGCTCAGGATAGCATATGTGTCTCAGTTGCCTGTCTTTGGACTTCCCACCTCTGTGTGAGGATCCTCTACATGAATAATTAAATCTGTTTTACTCCTATTATTGACCTTATGCCAATTTAATTATTGTGCTAGCCAAAACAACCTGAAAAATAGAGAACCTGAAAAATAGAGAAAAAAATATTCCTTTCCCCTATTCCAGCAATCTGGAGGGCCCCTATGAGATCCAACAACACAGAGAAGCCTGAAGGCCACCTTCAGGAGAATCCCTCTTTCTCTGGGAGAAAGATCTTTTGGTTCTGTTCAGGCCTTCAATTGGTTGGGTGGGGCCCATTTACATTATGGAAGGCACTCTTCTTCCTCAAAGCTGACCAATTTATAACTTCATCTAATTCAGAAACACCCTCCAAATTAACACATAAAATTAACCATAATACATCTGTTACAATATGTAATGACAGATGTAATATCTCAGATGTAATCTATTTCAGGTGTCATCTCAGATGACTGAGACTAAATTGCATAGGTGATCTACAGTTTCTCGGAAGTGGAATTCTTTGTGGTAACCTGGGAACCCAATCCCTAAGTCTGAGACAATGCCATGGTGCACAATCTAATCACTCTATCACATTAGTGTCAATTAAGATTTCAGAATGGCATTCCCTCCTTACCCCAAAACTTAGTAAAATCCATTAATATAGATAGAACCCTGAGACACATGCTACCCTGAGCAAAGAACATGTTTTAAGGTAGTCAATAGGAAGTTTATTTTTTAATTTGCCAATTATCTCATAATCACAGTTTAATAGGATTTAGAAAGAATCTAAATCATCTTATTTGTTATTCTAAATTACCTATAAGTACTAGTGTGTTAACATAACAGACACATCTCCTTTGCTCCTTTTTGACACAAGTAGCACTGTACAATGAGGCTGCCTACGATGGAGCTGGAGGAGAGAAGTTCCCAGCACAACTGAGAAAACCCCATTAGAAAGTAGGCAAGTCTCCAAAAGAACTGGGTACATCATGCGCAACAGAAGTTTAGAGCCTAAATGCCAGATTTACCTCTTCTGGGTCTGTGAATGGCAGAGAGACAGAAAGCCACTGGATTGTAGGGGATTCTATGACCTTAGACTGAGCCTCAGTTGATTCTATAATATATAAAGTAAGTCATATAGATTGCATTAAATCCTCTCTAATCAAGCTGCAAACTTGATAAAGGGGACCTAAATAATAACTGACATTGAATGTAGATAGATCCAGAATCAAAATACTAAAATAAATAGGGTGATTTTCCTCACATATCTGAGTATAAAGGTTGAAATTCACTCTCATTATACAAATCTGTCTCTAATGTTGCAACTCAATAGAATGAAAATAAGAAACTGAATTGACTCTTTTTTTTTCTTTTTTTTTGGCTTAGCTATGGGTAAATAGGAAATAAATATCAAGTTCCTGGACTTGTGCTAGTTGTTTTATTCACAATTGTCACATTATGTGACCATATATATATATATGGAGAGAGAGAGAGAGAGAGCTTGAGGTAGCTATTAGTTTTTCTGATTGACATATAAAGATTTAAGGCTTAGAGTGGATGATTTATTTAAGTCCCACACCTTGTAAATGGCTGAGAAGTGATATGAACTGCAACCCAAATGTCTCTGATTCTCTTCATAAAACTCAATATCTCACACCAAAGATTTTGTTCTGTCTTCTACTTGGGTCTGACCATGAATGAGGTTAAATTTCCATGGTGTGGCTTGACAAGATCTTTTCAAATCTTTGTTAAATATTGTTTTTCCAAGCATTGATAACTCATACACTATGCCTCACTGTCTGGCTGTCTACTTTTTAGGCTATTTCTGCTTTTTCACTTTTCTCCAAAACTTATGCCACCCAAAATATCATCTGTAAATGGGCAAATCTGAAACCCCATCCAAAGAGACAGAAATAGGGAAGCTATATTGGTGAACCTGGACTGTATAACATAGACACTCATTTACAATGGGTTTATTAAGATTGAATTCATACATTATAAATCATTTTGTTATTTTCCAGAGTCCTAAAAATCTTAACTGTCACCATTTTTTTCAATGTCCTCATTAGGAACCTCTGGGATAACTTTAAGTGTACCAACATCCAAATCATAGGGATGCCGGAAGGAGAAGAGGAAAATCAAAAAATTGGAAACTTACTTGAAAAAATAATGAAAAATATTCCCCAAATTTGGTCAAGGAAATACACATCCAAATCTAGGAAGCACAGAGATTGCCAGACAAGCTAGACCTAAAGAGGACCACACCAAGACACATCATAATTAAAATGCCAAAGGTTAAAGATAAAGAGAGAATCTTAAAAGCAGCAAGAGAAAATAAGAGTGTTACATACAAAAGGGTTCCTATAAGACTATCAGCTGAGTTCTCAAAAGAAACTGCAGGCAAGAAGGGAATGGTAAGAAGTACTCAAAATAATGGAAAGCAAGGGCCTATAAAAAAGGTTACTCTATCTAGTAAAGATATCTATTTAAAATGGAACAGCAGATAAAGTGCTTCCCAGACAAGATAAAGCTAATGGAGTTCATCATTACCAAACTACTAAGTGAAATGTTCCCTGGCTGGTAGCACAGTGGATAAGGCGCCAGCCAGTCTGTGAACCCAAAGGTTGCTAGCTCAATTTCCCAGCCAGGGCATATAACCAGGTTGAAAGCTAGGTCTCTAGCCAGGTCCATAGCTGGAAGCAGCTGAAATGCAATCATACATTGACGTTTCTCTCCTTCTCTGTCCCTCTCCCTTCCTCTCTCTGGAAATAATAAATAAAATCTTAAAAAAAAAAAAAAAAAAGTGAAGCCCTGGATGGTGTCACTGTGGACAAGGTGTCAGCCTGTGAACCCAAAAGTCGCTGGTTCAATTCCTAGCCAGTTCACACATAACCAGGTTGCAAGCCAGGTCTCCAGCCAGGTCTGTAGCTGGAGGCAGGTGAAAGGCAACCATACAGTGATGTCTTTCTCCCTCTCTGCCTCTCTCCTTACCCCTCTCTCTAAAAATCTTAAATAAAATCTTAAAGAAAAAAAGAGTGAAACATTAAAGGGACTTATTTATTATAAAGAAGAAGATCAAAACTATGAAATAATGACAACAACTATCAACAACTGAATCTAAAACACAAAAACAAAGTAAACCGGAACAGAAACAGAAGCATAGGTATGGGAATCATTTGGAGGGTTATCAGCTAGGAAGACAAAGGGGGAGAAAGGAGAAAATGATACAGGGGTCAAGATGCATAATTAGTAAGAACAAAATAGATAGAAGGATGTTAGGAATAATGTAGGAAAGGGTGAAGACAAAGAACTTACATGCAGGGACTATAAACATGAACTAAAGAGGGAGAAGGAATGCTGGAGAGAAGGGGGCTACTGCGTGGAGGGATCAAAAGGAAAAAAATGGGACAACTGTAACAGCATAATCAATAAAATATACTTTTAAAAAGTACATTTTAAAGTACATAGATACATAAGATAAAATAAATTATTTAACTTCCCTAAGATTCAGCCCTGGATATGTAGCACAAAATTTTGATAATAGTATAATTATGCTATAATTATTTTGTTAGCTGATGTGCATTAGGGCAAATATCTTAGCAAATAATAAATATTAATAATATAGGATGACAAACAATAAAAAACTGAAAATTTATTTAGTTAATCCTTTTGAGCTAAGGTTTATAAAGTAGTTAAATTATACAACTTGCACATAAAGTAAAATTTATAATTATGTCTTCACCTCATTCTGATATTCTGTGTAGACTGTACCTACTACAGAGGACTATCTTATTTAAGCCATGGGGAGAGACAACTGAGCTTATCATGACCAACAAAATGAGACTGAAAACTTGCAAATCTAACCAAAACCTGTAACAGCTTTATTCTCATACTCTCTCTGTAAATGCTCTAAAGTTATTTATTAAGATCTGATTTTTACAAAATTAAAAATGTTAAATGTACCTGAGTTCACAAAAGATAATGGAATAAAAATGCAAAAGCTTAATTGTTTCTTTCCACTATCAGCAGCCCCAAGACATCACACTTATGATATAATCAATATAATTGTCATACTCTAAATTCTAATAAAAAATTAAGTACCATTAAAACTCCTAGTGCAGAAACTCTATAATGCACTCAACAGATTTTATTTTTGGCCTGAAATATAATGATTCTTGATTAACTAAAATTCAAAATACATATAAGAGAATGTAACTTAGCTATTGCTGTATAGTATTGTAGTTCTCCTAGTCAAAGAACCTAGGAAAATCAATAAATATAATTTGACCCAAGAACTGTAATTTGGAATCACTTTGCGAGGGTAATTTCTCATTTTTAATAACACAGAAATGGAAAGCTGAAATAATGAAAACAAAATTGCTTTAATGGTAATAAAATATATGTAAACCTTAAATATATTCATTTTGACTGCAGAAGCGACATTTAAATAATTTAACTTCTGTGACTTAAATTAAAATGGGGTTGTGCAATTAAAATTACTCAGCTTTTCAGCATCCTCTTTTTATGTAGAGAAAAAAAAATTCTGCTGGTTTCTCCATCACAGATACTTCTCTACTGTCAAATTAAAAGATTAAAAATATGTGCCAGCTGCAGGGAGAATGAATATGAAGCAAATTAACAAAATACAGGTGATACTTTTTTCATTCATTCCTTTTTATTAATGTGGTATCTTGCAAATATGTATTTAATTAACTATAAGGATATGCATAAGAAATATGCCAGTCTTAGGTGAAAACTATAAAACATCTAATATTTTTTTTCAGTTGTGAAATTCTTTATCATCGGCTCTGTAGGATGTACTAAAAATAACTCTATTAACCACAAAAATATGGCCCTAAAATTAAATGAGTAATTGTCCCACTCTTCATTGATTACCCAGATGACCCAGAAACCTATGAATATTAAGTCTAGAACCTAGATAAGAAAACAAAAGTAATGAGTTTAAATATAATTATAATGCTTTTTCTAGAATATATATAAATGACTAGATGATTTTAGAACAAAGTCATTTCTCAAGAATGAATCTTTTCACTATACTCTATTTACCACTCCTACTCTATTACTCAACATCATTAAAATGCCCATACTACCCAAAACAATCTATAGATTCAGCATAATTCCTATCAAAATACCAATGATGTATATCACAGAAGTAGAAGAAATATTCCAAAAATGTATATAGACCCACAAAAGAGCCCAGATAGCAACAGTGATTTTGAAAAAGAACAAAATAATCAGAACAGCATGGTACTGGCATAAAAACAGACACATAGATCAATGGAACAGAATAGAGAGCCCAAAAATAAAACTGTAACTTTATAGTCAATTGATATTTGACAGAGGAGGCAAAAACATACAATGGGCTAAAGATAGTTTATTCAATAAATAATATTGGGAAAATTGGACAGTATGTGCAGAATAATGAAACTAGAGCACCTTTTTATGCCACACACAAGAATAAACTCAAAATCAATTAAAGACTTAAATGTTAGATTCAAAGTCATAAAAGTCCTAGAAGAAAGCATAGATAGTAAAATCTTGAACGTTGTTTATAGCAATATATTTTTTTACATATCTTCCTAGGCAAGGAAACAAATAAACAAATGCAACTACACCAAACTTAAAAAGGTTTTGCATGGCAAAGGAAACCACCAGGAAAGCAAAAAGACAATCCATTGAATGGGAAAACATATTCACAAATACATCTGGTAAGGGGTTAATATTCACAATTTTTAATATCCAAAATGGGCAAAAGACCTGAAAAAAACTTCTCCATAGAAGATATATAGATGACCAATGTGGACACATGAAAAGATGCTCAACATCACTAATTATCAGAGAAATAAATACAAATTCAAACCACAGTGAGATATCACTTCACACAGGTCAGAATAGCTATCACCATTAATAAATCAACCAAAAGCAAGTGCTGGCAAGGATGTGGAGAAAGGGAAACCCTTTTGCACTATTGGTGGGAAGGCAGATTGGTGCAGCCACTGTCAAAAAGCATTATGGAGTTTTGAGGTACCTCAAAAAAATTAAGTGGAACTGCCCTATAATCCAGCAATTCCACTTCTGGGAATTTATCTGAAGAAACCCAAAACACTAACTTCAAAGGATATATGCACCCTTATGTCCATTACAGTGTTATTTATAATAGCTAAGATTTGGAAGCGGCCCAAGTGTACATAGGTAGATGAGTAGATAAAACAGCTATGATATATCTACACAATGGAATACTACTCCGCCTGAAGAAAGAATAAAATTCTACCCTTTGCATCAACATGGATGGGTCTTGAGAATGTCATGTTAAGTGAAATTAGCCAGTCAGAAAAAGAAAACTACCATATGATTTCACACATATGGTAGTAAAAACTGTCCAAAAACTACCCATCCATGTAATGTGAAGAAATAGGGATATAAATTAAATAGGATACAAGATATAAGAAACATCGTACATAGGAAAATGATGCCTCAGCCCCCTTCAAAGTTAAGACCTTCTTGAGGAAATAGGGTTCATTGGTAACAGTTTGAATCAAGTCATTAGCAACCATAGCATGATGTTCCTTCTGCTCTGATAGCTGAAGTCATAGAATGAATTTTGCCATGTTTCATGCCAAAATCCTGTGTCAAAATCTCAGACACAGTAGTTTTTAGAATCCCCAGATCTGCTTCTAGTTCTCACAGCCAGTTGCTGATCTTTGTTTATTGCAGTCTATACACGTTCAGCATTCTCAGGTGTTCTGCTTATTGCAGGCCTTTGAGAATGTGGATCACTTTCAACAGATTCTCAAGCATCCTTGAAGCATTTGTGACATGCTTTTATTTGTGCTGAACTCATTGCACCGTCCCTGAAAGTCTTCTGAATCATTGAAATAGTTTTCACAGAGGAATGTTCAAGCTTAATGCAAAATGTGACACAGATCCATTGCTCTACTTGCTCAGTCATTTTGAATGTGATGGCTACACAGTACACATGCTCCCTCAGCAGTGCCTACCACCCCCAGTGTGAAGTCATCATTATTCATGCATGCAAATTCCAGTCCAGGTTACATCAACATCATACAAACATTTCTCTTTATATTAACAATGGTTAGACTTTCTCCTGACAGACCTCATATGTGAAATCTAATAAACAAACTGAACTAACAAGCAAAATAAAGACATATTCATAGATAGCAGAATGACAGCTCTTTGGAAGGGATTAGGAAGGTAAGGGGATCAAGCAAAAAAGAAGTACCGATGAACAAGGACAATAGTGTGTTGATTGTGGCATTTAGGGGGAGTGGTATGGCTGGAGGTGGAAGAGGGTATGGGGGGACAAATGGTAATGGAAAAACACAAAAAATATGAACTGTTTAAAAAAAACTGGAAGCTCCCAAGCTATAACACCCTTGAACCAACAATTTATAACCTACAATTCCCCTATGAACACACATGTGTAGTAGTACACATAACTAGATTTCTGACTCATTTTCCTATCCCATTGGGAATGGAGGAATGACTCTGATCCTTTTTGCTAATGCATGGCCCCAGCTCTTGTTAGTTTTTTTCTCCCAGGTGGCTACCCTCTGCTCTCCTCCCTTCCCTTCCGCCAAACATCACCTGAGGATGTATGTGATGAGATTGCTCAGAATTAACCTACCATACATAGCCCTTCACCTGTAATAGCACAGAAATTCTTTTCTCTGCCCAATATCTCCTATTTCTTTTTTGAGAAACTCCTTTCTTTGATGTAGTCTCCTCTCCTAGTCCAAATATGTAACACTAGTGGTGCCTTCTGATTATATTTATATGTGACCCAGACACAGTGGTCCTGTGGCACTTTCCTCAAACCTACAGCATTCATCCAGTAGGCGAACACTTTCCTAAGTTGCTTTAGAGCCATCTGCTGAGGGTTTTGTTAGTTGTGATATTTGCATTTTATGTTTTTGTGTTTTGTAGTATAAAAATAATTCCATGGGGATCACACAGGTTATAAAGCTATGAGTAGTTCAGAAACAGCCAGCCAACACAGTTTTAGTTTGTGCAGCTTAGTATCTAGAGATATTGAAGCCACTATGAAAAGAAAGAGATAAGAGGATACTGGTATGAGTCCCTGAGGTTTTTGGAGATGTGTAGGGCTGACCTTCCTAAGGTGTGGTTTCTTTCTCACTTTTCTTTTTCTTTATATTTAAAAATTCTCACCTGGAGGTATGTTTATTGGTTTTAGAGAGAAATGAAGGGGGAGAGAGAGAAACATTAATGTGTGAGAGAAACATCAATGGCTGCCTCCCACACCCACCCTGACCAGCACCAAACCTGCAACTTAGGTATGTACCCACAACTTTTTGGTATAGAAGATGGTGCTCCAATGAGCTGAGCCACCTTCGTGAACTGAATAATTTTTATTTTTACCTGTTATTTTTATTTGCATTACTAAATTCTTTAGAAGCCATATGCCTGGAACCACTTGAATTATGTAAATATATGGAATAGCAACCTGTATTATTCCAACAGTGATACCCATATGATGCTCCACTTACAGTCAAGTTGATTATTCTCACTGTTGACTACTGCTAATACAAGGTATTGCTTACTTTCAAGTATCAAAATTCATTTATTTAAACCATTTGTATTAGTCTTGGGGTAATATATAAATACTCATATTTCAAAATCATTCAAGTTATGTTTACTCTCAACTAGATTCTCTCCCTCAGTCAGATAAAAAAATCCATTATCAATCACCACCCATTCTTGAAATTGTTGCATAGTGAGGTGCTCTACATGGTCAACTAAAATTATCAGAGAGAATCACTAATTTTATACAAATAAGTCCACACCTTTCACATTTTTTGCCATTTTTATTTTTAAGTGTATTTTATTTATTATGCTATTACAGTTGTCCTCATTTCTTTTGACTTTATTCCTGTCTCCCCAAGAGCCCCCTTCCCTCCAGCAACCCCACCCACCTTAGTTCATATCCATGGGTTGTGCATATAAGTTCTTTGGCTTCACCCTTTCCTCTATTATTCATAACTTCCTCCTGTCTATTTTGTACCTATCAATTATACTTCTTAGTCTCTGTACCATTTCCCCCATTTCTCCTTCTTTCCCCTCCCAGCTACTAACCCTAGAAATGGTCCTCATACCTATGATTTTGTTCCTCTTTTAGTTGTTTGCTTAGTTTTTTTTTTGTTGTTTGCTTAGTTTTTTTTATTTTTATTTTTATATATATTTTTGGTTCTATTGTTGATATTTGTGAGTTTGTTGTCATTTTCATGTTCACAGTTTTGATCTTCTTTTTCTTAAATACATCCCTTTAACATTTCATATGATAATGCCTTGGTGATGATGAATTTCTTTAGCTTTACCTTGTCTGGGAAGCAATTTATCTGTCCTTCCATTCTAAATGATAGCTATGCTGGATAGAATAATCTTGGTTGTAGGCCCTTGCTTTTCATCACTTTGAATATTTCTTGCCAGTCCCTTCTTGCCTGCAAAGTTTCTCTTGAGAAATCAGCTGATAATCTTACAGGAACCCCTTTGTAAGTAACTTGCTTATTTTCTCTTGCTGCATTTAAAATTCTCTCTTTATCTTTAACCTTTGGCATTCTAATTATGATGTATCTTTGTGTGGTCCTCTTTGGATCTAGCTTATTTGAAAGTCTCCGTGCTTCCTAGATTTGAATATCTTTGTTCTTCATCAAACTTGGGAAGATTTTTCATTATTGTTTTAATTAAGTTTTCAATTTATTGTTTTTCCTCTTCTCCTCCTGGCACCCCTATGATTTGGATGTTAGCATGTTTAAAGTTATCCCAGAGGTTCCTAAACCTTTTCTCATTTTTTTCAATTCTTGTTTCTTCATTCTATACTGGTTGATGGTTTATTTCTTTGTATGTTTCAAATCATTGATTAGAACCCTAGTTTCTATCCCTTCACCATTGGTTTCAGGTGGATTTGCCTTCATTTCACCTAGCATAACCTTCAGTTCTTCCCTTCTGAGTTTGCTGTACTCAAGCATATCTGTGAAGTCTGTGAGCATCTTTATCACCAGTGTCTTGAACTCTGTATCTGTTAGATTGGCTCTCTCCTTGTTCCTTAGTTCTCCCACTGGAATCTTGATCTGTTCCCTCTTTTGGGCCGTAATCTGACTCCTCAACTTGACAGGCTCCTGTGTTTGCCTCTGTGTCTTAGGTAGAATTGTCACACTTATTATGTTGTAAGGGGTGGAACCTTTGTTATTCATCAGTGCAAGGTGACCCATTTCACTGTTTTGTGGCATTGTATGTGGGGGAGGGGTCTGAGAGGGAACAATGCCATTTGCTCAGCATGTTCCTCTTTTCTAGGCACTCCTCCCACATCTTGTATGGGAATGGCGCCTCTCTTGCTGTTGCCCTAGTTGTGTTGTGTGGAGTGGGTGGGTTTGTGGGCATTCTAGGACCATAGGGGCCCTCTAAACAAGCAGACTCTACTGAGTGACCAGCTGTTTCTTCCTCTGTCCCAGCCCCACTGGTTTTCACAGTCAGAAGCAACAAGGCTTTATTTTCCCCAGCACTGGAACTATGAGCTGCACAGTCTGATTTGGGGCTTGGATCACTCCCCAGGTGTCCCTCCTGATTTTTTTAAGGTGTGACTAGGCTGCCACCAGCCAGTCACAGCCACTGTCACCACTACCACCACCATACCATGTCCTCTCTGCCCCGGCTCCACCCCTCCTATCTGTCTGGATAAGGAGTTTTTCTTTGTATCTTCGTTGGGCTTTAATGCAGCTCAGTTTTCTGGAACTTCTGGTTATCTCCAGTTTTAAGGTAGTTTTATTCCCTCTTAGCTGTGGAGGGAGATGCAGTCTCCATCTTGGCTGGAAGTTTTTTAGACATCTATCATTTTATTTTAAAATATACTGTTTTGCCAATGATACCTTAGGCATCATCTAAAACTATGTTTACTTGGTCCCTTCTCACAGTAAAGTATAAAATAAATGAGAGAAAACATAAGCCTTTATCTCTGAGTCCTTTTTCATAATAACTTTTGATTAAAGTTTTCACAACCATCAAAAAAATTTTAATTCTTTTGTATACTACTTATAATCTAAGGTAAACAATACTACCAACATCTTCACAAGAAAGAACTTATATAGACAGTCTGACTGCATTAGGGTATATGTTAATAAACAGTCTCATTTTTATTTTATCATTTATTTTAATTGTCTACATATAACACCATCACTACAAAAATATTTCATGGAATAAGTGCAATTAGATTTGATATCTGATAGATTGGTAGACTCTCACTGGACATGCTTTAGGAATGACATGAGCAAAACTATGAAAGCTATGTTCAGGGAACTATAGGTGAGCCTGGTTAAGATAGACTGATTGGTCTTTCATGGAACTACTGAAGAGATAAAGCTAAAAAGATGAGCAAAATTTGAACTTGAAGGGATCTGAATATCAGGTGTCAATCATTCTATTAGTCATTCTAAATCAATGTTCAAATCATATCTACTGAGGGTGTATGAATCCTGTACTAGGAGTGTGACAGTTAACTCTATAATTCAAACTTAAATTTAGTTCTTTTAAATTTTTTAAAGTTTTTTTTTTTTTTTTTTTTTAATTTGTTATTTCCAAAGAGAGGGGCAGGGAGAGAGAGAGAGAGACATTAATGTTTGGTTGCCTTTCACCTGCCTCCAGCTATGGACCTGGCTGAAGACCCAGCTTGCAACCTCGTTATATGCCCTGGCTGGGAATTGAATCAGAGACCTTTGAGTTTGCAGACCAGCACCTTATCCACTGTGCCACCAGCCAGGGCTAAATTTAGTTCTTCATAGCTATTAGGAGATTGACCAATAACTATGATGTGATGAGAAACAGTGAGGACTAGAAAGATTTCCTGTAGAAACTAAGATTAACACTGAAAAATAATAATAACAATTAACTAGATAAAGGAGAGAAGACTGAAAATAGGAGAAATATATTAATTAAGTGCCAGGAAAAGGGCAAAAGAACAGAGCCGGAGATAACATGGTATACAGAGAATTACAAATAGTTTTGTAAACTTATATTTTATAATATTGAAACAAAATTCAGGAACTATATTGGGAAATTAACTTGCTATACCCCATTATTAATAGAAAAAAAAGAACTTAAATATCACTTACTTTATGTCGTTTTATTCTTACAAAGTTAGAAATAATTTTGGGCATTTTCTTTATATAATTGTTTTGCAGTCAAATTTGTAGCCATAGTATCACAGTTAATTGGCCTAGTTTACATGGTAAGTACCATGAGGATATACTGTTTACCTGTACTTTTCACAAACATATCTCAAGATCTTGGAGATAAAATTTTAGTATCTTGGAATAGTACCTGTCATATATAGAATTCTCAGAAAATTTTGAATAAGTAAAATTAGTGATATAATAATATATCCTCAGAAAGATAATGTATTTGTCTTAGTTAATAAGTGCATTGGAATAAAAGAAAGCCTGTTAAAACTGTAAGACACTTCAGCCCTGGCTGGTGGTACTGGATAAGGTGCTGACCTGCAAACCCAAAGGTTGCCGGTTCAATTCCCAGCCAGGGCAACATAACCAGGTTGCAAGCCAGGTCTCCAGCCAGGTCTGTAGCTGGAGGCAGGTGAAAGGCAACCATACATTGATGTTTCTCTCCCTCTCTCCCTTCCCCTCTCTCTGAAAAATAATAAA
>PVIW01014023.1:0-25055 GCA_004026585.1 Noctilio leporinus | reverse complement strand
AAGAAAGAAGGAACTTGTACCCTTTGCAACAACATGGATGGAACTGGAGAGTATTATGCTTAGTGAAATAAGCCAGTCAGTGAAGGACAAATATCATATGATCTCACCCATTACGGGACAATAATGAACAAAACTAACAACAAGCAAAACAGAACCAAGTATATGAATACAAGGAATAGGCCTTCAGTGGTCAGGGGAAAAGGGGTTGAGGGGAGGGGCATGGCAGAGGCAAAGAAGGGGAGCAGCTTAGACAAGAACCTAGTATAAAGGAACCATGGACATGGACAACAGGTGGGATTGACTTTGGGGGGAATGGGTGGGTTGGGAGGGGGACAGATGGGAGCAAAATGGGGATTAATGTAATACAACAACAATAAAATTAAAAACAAACTAAGGAAACAAACAAAAAAAAGAAGTGGAGAAAGTGGACAGCCTTGCCTTCTTCCTGATCTTAGGTGGAAAGGTTTTGGTTTTTTCCTAATGAGTATGATGGCTTCAGGTTTCTCATATATGGCCTTTATGATGTTGAGGTATGCTCCCTCTATTCCCATTTTGCTAAGTGTTTTTATCATAAATGGTTGCTGTACTTTATCAAATGTTTTTACATCTACTGATATGATAATATGGTTTTTGTCTTTTGTTTTGTTGATGTTGTTTTTTGCGAATGTTGTACCATCCTTGCATCCCTGGGATGAAACCCACTTGATCATGGTGTGTGGTCTTTTTAATGTATTGCTGGATCTCGTTGATCAATATTTTGTTGAGATTCTTAGTATCTATGTTCATCAGAGATATTGGCCTATAGTTTTCTTTCTTGTTTCTTCACCTGGTTTGGGGATTAGAATAATATTGGCCTCATGGAAAGAATTTGAGATTCTTCCCTCTTGTTGGACTTGTTAGAAAAGGTTGAAGGATAGGAGTTAGTTCTTCTTTAACTATTTGGTAGAATTCACTTGTGTAGCCATTAGTCTGGGGCTCATGTGCTTTGGGAGATTTTGGAGTTCTTCAATTTCACTAGTTGTTATTGGCCTATTCAGGCTTTCTGCTTCCTCTGGATTCAGTTTTGGTAGATTATACATTTCCAGAAATTTACCCATTTCACCACAGTTGTCGTAAAGTTGTTTGTAGTAATTTTTTACAACCCTTTATATTTCTGAAGTATTAGTTGTAATTTCTCCTCCGTCATTTCTTATTCTGTTTCTTAGGGTCCTCTCTCTCTCTTTCTTGATTAGTCTGCTAAAAGGGTTATCAATTCTGTTTATTTTTTCAAAGAACCAGCTATTGGATTATTGATTCTTTGAATTGTACTTTGAGTTTTTAAGTTATTTAGTTCCGCTCTGATCTTGATGATTTCCTTCCTTCTACTTGTTCTGGGCTTTGTTTGTTGTTTCTCCTCTAGTTCTTGCTGCTTTATGGTTAGGTTGTTTGTATAAGCTTCTTCTGTATATTTTTAGGTAGGCCTGTATTGCTATGAATATCCCTCTGAGGACTGTCTTTGCTGTGTCCCAGAGGTTTTGGGCTTTGTGTATTATCATTTGTTTCCAGAAACTATTTGATTTAATCTTTGATCTCATTGTTTACCCATTACTTACTTAAATCCATGTTATTCAGTCTCCATGAATTAGAGTATTTTTGGTTTTTTCCCTTGAGGTTGGTTGCTAGTTTCAATCCATTGTGATCTGAGAAGATACTTGGTATGATTTCAATTTTCTTGTATTTGTGGAGGCTTGTCTTGTGACTTACCATGTGGTCTATTTTAGAGAATGTTTAGAGAATACACATTTGAAAATAATGTGTATTTTGCTTCTTTGGGTTGAATGGTTCTGTATATATCAGTTAGGTCCATTTCCTCTACAGTTTTGTTCAATGCCACAATATCCTTAGTGTTTTTTTTGTTTGTTTGTTTGTTTGGAGGTTCTGGCCATTGTTGATAATGGAGTATTAAAATCCCCGCTGTGAGTGTGTTGCTGTCTATATCCTTCTTGAAGTCCTCCAAGAGTTTCCTTATATAGTTGGGAGCTCCTATATTGGGTGCATATATGTTTACCAGAGTTATATCTTCTTGATGGATTATTCCCTTAAGTATTATGAAATGTCCTTTTTTGTCTCTTTTTATGGCCTTCATTGTAAAATTTATTTTGTCTGAAAAAAGTATTGCTACCCCAGCCTTTTTTCATGTCCATTTGCTTGATATATATATTTTCCATCCCTTCACTTTTAATCTTGTTCTGAGATAGTCTCTTGAAGACAGCAGATATGTGGGTTATGTTTTCTTATCTATTCAGCTACCCTATGTCTTTTGATTGGTTCATTTAATCCATTTACATTCAAGGTTATTATTGAATGATACTTATTGTCATTTTTCCCCTTTGTACCTATGCTCCTCTCTGTCTCTCTCTGTTTCTTCCTCTTTTTAAAGCAGACCCTTTAGCATTTCTTGCAATGTTGGTTTGGTAGAGATGTGCTCTTTTAGTCTTCTTTAGTCTGTGAAACTGCTTATTTCTTTTCCATTTCATATGAGAGCCTTACTAGGTAGTGTATTCTTTGTTGCAGGCCTTTGTTTCCCATTACTTGGAATATTTTTTGCCATTCCCTTCTGGCTTATATTGTTTCTGTTGAATAATCATTTGATAACCTTATTGGAGCCCCCTTATATGTTATTTGCTATTTTTCTCTTAATGCTTTTAGGATTCTCTCTCTGTCTTTGACATTTGCCATTTTAATTATAATGTGTCTTAGAATGAGTTCATTTGGATTAATCCTCATTGGGAGCTTCTGTGTTTCCTGAACTTGAGTAACATTTTCATTCATCATGTTAGGGAAGTTTTCTATAATTTCTTTTTTGAACAGGTTTTTCATTCCTTGTTTCTCTTCTCCTTCTGTTATCCCTATGATATGGATATTATTGTCTTTCATGTTTTCCTGCAGCTCTCTTAAAACCTCTTTATTCTTGTTCACCTTTTTTTCATTCTGCTGCATGGAATATTTTCCTACATTGTCCTCTAGCTTGCTAATCTGATCCTCTGCTTCCTCTAGCCTGCTGTTGATTCCTTCTACTGTATTCTTCAATTCAGAAATTGTATTCTTCATTTCCTCCTGGCTATTACTGATAGTTTCAATGTCCTTTTTAATGCTGGTATAGTTCTCAGGAACTTCCCTTGGAGTTGTTTGTAGTTTTCTTTGAGCTGGCTAAGCTCATTGAACTTCTCTGTCATCATTATTTTGAATTCCATATCTGATAGTTTGCTTGCCTCTGTTTCATTTAGTGATCTTTCTGGGGATTCCTCCTTTCCTTTTGGTGATGGACAGACTGTTTTTTTTCCTCCCCATTTTAGGTTTCATTGTAATCCAATCAGACTGTGATCAGCTGCCAGGCTAAGGAAATGCTAGGCTTGAAGAATTGATTTAGTTGTAATTCTATTTATCTGTGATCCACCACCAAGCTCTGATGCAGCTTGGGGTGACAGACCAATTCAGCTGTAAATCACTAAATCAGCTACCAAACTCAGGTCCTACTGGGCTAGACAGAGAGGTTTAATTATATTCCTATGGATCAGCTGCCAATTCAGGTGTGCTGGTTGGTGAGACAGATTCAGATGTAGCTTAATGAATCTGTGATCAGCCACCAGGCTTAGGCACTACTGAGCTAGGCAGCAAGATCCAATTGTAATCCAAAGACTCTGTGATTGGCCACTAGGCTCAGGTGGCCCTGGGCTTGACTGAAAGATTCTATTGTAATCCAGTGAATCTGTGATCAGCTGCTAGGCTATGAGGCCACTGGGCTAGACTGAAAGATTAAATTGTAATTCAATGAGTTTGTGATAAGCTGTCAGGCCCAGGCTAGTCTTCTTTATTCTTTAAATCTGCAGTGTTCAGTATGGTAGCCACTTAAATGTGGCTCATTCAAGTTGTAATATACTATAAAGTATATTGGATTTTGAAGAGTTAATATAAAAAATTAAAAATATATCAATAGCTTATATAATTCTTATATGTTAAATGATAATATTTTAGATATATTATAATAAATTAAGCACTTGTCTTTCTTTGAAACTTATTTTACACTGGAATGTTATTTTTATGAAATATATCACAGAAATGGTGTATTGCAGAACTCACTTTCATGAAAGCTGTCCTAGAGACAGTGTCAAACCCATAGTAAAAAGTGAATTTGGTTTCTGAGCCAGATCCCACCCCCTCCATTAATACAACTTAACTTTATTTCAAACTACTGGAACTACAACTTACTTTTTTTCTAGTTTTCCATCTAGACAGTAGATTGTTTTTCTCTGTGCTTAGGTCTTATTTCTTTCAAAACCCTCTGTTTTCCCTCTATTCTTTTAATGCCATTTATTCAACCAATCAACAGTTCTGAAGACCAACTCCATTTAAGGCACTAATCTTGGCACTGTGAAAGATAAAGTAGACACAGCCTCTTCTCATGAGGACCCTACAATTTTTAGTCTGGTGTTTTAAAGCCACAGTAATGAACTTCCCAGACTCCAAAACAATGTTTTTTTTTTTACTGGTTTCCTAGAACATTTCTAATACCAAAGAATTGATCCCGTCAACACCGCCACCCCCAACGTATTCTTAACTGCCAGCTGCTGGTGCTTTTGGTGGAGTAAACAATGTGGTTGCACACTCAAGTGCAAAGCTCCAGCAATCACTTGGCAGTATGAAAACAAGGCCCAGACAGGCCACATGTTCCATGTTACTATATGGCCTCTTCTCTGTGGCCCCAGTAAACCCTTCTAAACCCCTAGTATCTTATTGAATTCCAGTGATTGAATTCCAATTATTTTAGCTGTTCGCTCTTCCTATGGGCAGAACCCTATCCTGGCTGGATGTCATGGCATGTCATCTATATTTGCCTCATTGCATTTTTTCCTTCCCACACCCTCATTTCTTAGAAATTGCTTCAAAGCAGAGACAGAATCAGGTGGCCATGTTTGAGAGAGAAAAAAGCCATATAATCTTGCTCCTTTGTCCCCTGATGACCAGATCAAGAATAGTATCCCTATCCAAAGAGAACTGACTCAAAGCTAGGCTAGGAATTATTTTATAGGCTGAGCCAGGGCATCTTTCTCTCATTATCTATCTCCAAAAATTTGAATTAGGAAACATAGGAAAACTATCATCATTGGTTTGGGCTTGTAAGGTTGTTCAATACAATCTTAGGGTTAGGCCACTGCAGAGAATTATGACTAAAATGATAAAATAGAATCAGATGGGTATGGAGAGAAGTAAAATGATAGAGATCATGAAGGATGAAGAAATCAGCTTCCCAGAGCTCATTGTTATAAAGCCTGAAATGATCTGATCCCTGTGTTCATGGGTCTGCCCTGAAACCTTACTTAGGCTGCCTGAGTGACATTTTATTCCTTGCAACATTAATCCAAGCATATCTTTTTACACAGAGTTCTCTTTTGGCCTTTGTCAAATTCACTCTTTCTGTAAAATTCTACTCTTGAACTCAAATTCACTTGTAAAGATGTGAGCTCAGTCTTCCACTCCTTGAAGAAGCTACTTTAGCTCACCTGCCAGGAGAATGTCCTGCAGGCTGACCTACCTGCATGTCCTCCACAGGACTCAGTGTGTATCCTCCTGAGTTACTTGACCCCTCCACCCAGCCATGCACTCTCTAATTATAGCAAGACTTTTTTTTCCAAAAATTTTATTTATTATTTTCAGAGAGAGGGGTAGGGAGAGAGGCAGAGATGGGGAAGGACATCAATATATGGTTGCCTTTCACCTGCCTCCAGCTAAGGACCTGGCTTGCAACCTGGTCATGTGCCCTGGCTGGGGAATTGAACCAGAGATCTTGGGGTTCACAGGCCAGCGCCTTATCCACTGAGCCACCAGCCAGGGCCTATAGCAAGACTTTTAAAACATGTTGCTAATGCTTAAAAGCTAATGACTTTTTAGGATGTTTTAGAAGTGCTTAACCTCCTGTTGGCTATAGGTTATCATAATATCATTCTAGCTATATGCTTCAGTTTTGTGTGCATCACTTCTCCTGTGACAACCCAAAGAACCATAACAATAAACAAGTTTACTTCCTGTGTCAGGGTCAATCTTTTCCCTTCTCCTTGCCAGGGATAAAGATGGAAAAAATCTTTTTTTTCAAATACAGTTTTATCAAGTTTATAGAAAGTGCTCACATTTCAATGTGATGGATATCACTGGATTTCTGTCTGCCCTTAGTTTCTATGGGACACCAGTTTATTTATTTAAAAAAGTATCCTTTGTCTTTAGACTAACTCCAGAAGTCTTTTATTTGTAGTCAAGAATTCTAACCAATACATCTACACCTAGAAAAAAAGATGAAATGTGCTGAACAGAAGGTGCAGACTTGAAAGTCCCTTATTATCACAGTGGAATGGATAGAAACCTCTGCAAGTAAATGGCAACATTTTTTCCTTTGTGGAATAAATGTGTATTAGGTGTCTCTCCCAGGAACTCTGTATCAACCTGCTTTTATTTATCTCAAGATTTGATCCTTTTTGATCCAAGGACATATGACAATGGGTTTCATTTCAGAGTTTCATTAAAGAATATAAAAGTAAGGAGATCCAGGGTGACTTTAAACCATAGGCAAAAGTCTTTAAAAACAAGTCTCTACTTCAGAATATTTTAAAGATAGGGGAAAGGCCTGGTAGATTGGGCTAAGAGTGTTTTTATATTTTATATCCCCAAAGGTACTTCTCAAGGTGAAAACATGGCTTTGATTTTGATGACATTAAATAGGATTTTATCAAAAAGAAAGGAAAACAAATTCTGTTTGCTTTGGGTATCAAAATAAAAACATAGACCATAGTCCAGAAATGTTTGTCTCTCTTCTTTCTCCAACTCCACCAAATCACTGACTTAACAATATAAGAATTTCTTTTGCCGCAGATGGAAAAAAGAGGGATTTGCGAATTTGAGTCCTTATTTAAGCTGTTTTGCCCCCAAACAAGTCACTTCACTTTAATATCCCTAAAGTCAACTCAATTCAATCTAATTGTTTAGGCTTGGAGGGCCCCACATCTAGATTATAATATTTTCATTAACTTCTGTGCCACCCATAAATTGACTGCGCTTCTTAGAATAATAGTATTGGTAAAATCTAAAAGAGATTCCTGAAAAATGGAGTCCAGTGTTGGAGGTTTCATTATTTGGCATTTTGCATCACCAGCACAAGGACCCATCTCTGTGAGATCCTGGGTTGCATAAAAGGTTGTGCCTCCCAACAGAGTGTTGAGGTGGGGGAACACAGGAACAGATCAAGCTTCCTCAATAGTAGACCTAACTGGAATGTGCTTGCTGTAGTGAGGTGAGTGTACTCCCATACAAATAACATTCTGGAAAAGCAACCTACCTGGATTGAAGTAAAAAATAATATTTAATAAATCCTGGTCACCCCATGTGATGACATTCTTGTACTTCTGGTACAAAGGATACAACATGTCCTCCCAAGCTAAGCCTGTTGGAACCACACTGTTCTGGAAAAGAGAAAACCGTAAGAGCAGTTGAAGCATGTAAATCCATCTTGTCCTCTGAGAAACAATAAAGGGGGACTGATGCCCTCTTTCCAAAAAAGCAAATGGAGGAAGAGTCCTGCTGACTTCAAGGCATAGGACAAAGCAAAGCTAGGGGTATAAATTATAGCACTTTAATTGTACATATGAATACGACATGGACCAGAAACTGGTAGTTGGGCCATAATTTCTACTTAGAAAACCATGCCCCAAATTGATGTTCTTTTTTTTATGTCTTAATTTTGCCTCTGAAGTGAAGGAATAACAGAATTATGACATCTTAACCAAAAAAAAAAATCCTTTTCTTGTTGTAAAATAATCATTTAATTAAAAAAATAAAAGCAACATATTCACAACTAAATATTCAAACAGCATATGAAGTTCTAAAATAAAGAAAACTACTTTTCTTTTATCCTCCTGCATTTCATTTCCCACTTTCCATAAAAGTATTCACAGTTAGCAATTAATGGTCTGTTAGGTATTTTTCTGAAAGTTTATAATCATAAAAGGGATCATACTCTACAATATCATGTTTTGTTATATCTTGATTTTTTCATTTAGTATTTTTTAGAGATCTTATTTATCTCACTTATTGATTTACTTAATTCTTCCTAATAGAAAGATAATTTTTGGGCTAATTCACTACTAATGTTCATTTAGTTTCTTTCCAATTATTTTCTAGGATAAAAGATGAGGCACATTAAACAAATATCTCTGTTTACTTATGTGAATATATCCATAGGGTAATTGCAAGAACTTTTATCATGGTTATTGAAGCATTGGATACACATGAAGTTCAAACATTATGGAATTCAGAAATGCAACATAATAGTCCTTAACTGCAAATCTGCTGAAGCTTTAAATTAACAAACCACCTGGGCTTTTCCTGAAAAAATATTCCATAACTTTTCTCTTCACTGGATCATAACATTCTTACCTGTAAATCACCTACTTAAAACATCAATGTACACTGACATTCTAGAAAAGACAAAATTCCAAATTTTAAAGTAGGAAATATAAACTACTTCCTTACCTTGAACTGAGCAGTTCTTATACGAGTTAAATTCATTAGCATGACTCCTGAATTAACTCCTGTGGAACCATAGAAAGGATGTTGAGCAAAGCGGCTATACCAGCCAATTTTGGGGATTTCATGCTCTGGGGCCATGGCTGCAAGCTGGGTAGAATTAAACTGCCTCAGAAACTTCCAGATGTCATCAACAGGTCTCAGAAAGAGGACATCCGTGTCCACATAGAGAAGTGAGTCCACATCCTTTAAAATCACCTTTGTGTGTATTGGGCAAGGGCAGAAGGAAGAAAACAAAAACAAGTCAGAAACAAAGGAAAAGACTTCAACAATACCACCAGTTTCTTAATTACCATTGAATTTTAGAAAGTGTACCACTCTCAGCTCCTATTCCTTCATCTCCTTTAATTTGAGTGATAAGGGTTGATCATGGGAAGATAAATCTTGATTTAGCTTGTTTCACCAATTCCAGGACCCTGGACTATGTTTGCTAAGTGCTGAACTTTCAAAGTAATGAAAACATCAGAAAATTATTGCAACTGCATTCCTTCACTCTCCAACAAAGCCATCTGTTTTTCTCTTGTAAGTTATTATTATTATTATTTTTCCAGCTAGGTATGGCATTAGACAACTTAAAGTGGACAATCTGGAAACTAGCTCATGCCAGGCTTTGGAATACTCTGTTTCTGGATTTATTTAGCTCTGCATCTTTTTGAAATGATATCTTGAGCTAAGATTTAGATTTGGGAATAGACAAATCAAATCATTAGCCAGCTTTGTGTAAAGATTGATGAATGGCAAACTTGATCTCTAAAGAATTAGAGGGTAAATATTTTAGGCTTTTTTGAAACCACTGAACCCTGCCATTGTAGCATGAAAATAGCCATGGATGGTGTATAAACAAATCAGGCTGTATTCTAATAAAACCTTATTCAGGGATACTAAATTTGAATTTTATATAATTTTCAAATATCATGAAATCTTTAAAAACAATTTTAACCATTTGAAAAGTAAAAGGCATTCTTGGCTCATGGGCTGTGATTTGTCCACCTTTGTTATAGGTCATTCAAGCAAACCAGTTGGGTAACTGACTTCTCCTATGCTAACTGCTTAGTCCTGGGGTTCGAGATTACAAAGCTTTTGTTAGTAATAATGGTATTTGCCTTATTTTGCCATTGTTCCCCAAATTTAGCAGTAGATTAAAACCATGGAAAGATTTTAATCCTCCTGGATCCCTGGCCTAACATCATTGTAACACCGTAACAACTACTTGTTATAAACAGAATGTCTGTATCTTTCTAAACTTCATATGTTAATGCCCTAACCCCCCAGTGTGATGGTATTTGGATATGGGACCTTTGGGTTGTAATTAGGATTAGATGAGATTAGATGGGACTAAATTATACGATGGAATAATGCCCTTAAAAGAAACACCAGATTTAGCTCTTCCAAAGGAGAAAAAAAAAAAAAAACTAAGACAGAAAGGCTTTGTTAGAGGATAGAAGACAGAGCCACAGTAATTTGCTGCTGTTTCATTCCTTTGAAAGTTCAGCCCTTACCAGAGAGCTTGCTTTCTCTTTTCTTCTCTTTCTCTCTCCCTCTCTCCCTCTCTCCCTCCCTCCCTCTCTCTCTCTCTCTTTCTCTCCCCCCCCCCCCCCCCCCCCCCCCCCCCCCCCCCCCGCCCTTTCTCTCACCACCATGTGAGGACACAAGAAGAAGGCAGCCTTCTGTAAGCAAAAAAAGAGAGTTCTCACCAAAACCCAACCATGCTGGCACCCAGATTTCAGACTTTAAGCCTCCAGAACTATGCAAAACTAAATTTCTGCTGCCTAAGTCACACACTCTATACTACTTTGTTAGAAGCTGACTGAGAGCATTCCATTGAGATCCCAAATATTTAAAACTGATGAACATGGTACTATATGATGCAGTATCATAGAAGTTTCATTTTTTAATAATTTCAAACTTATATGACTTATCTTTCTCACCTACTAAGTAGATTTTACAAACCAATAAAATGAATATAACCATCATCTACCATTTTATAAAAGATTATTTTGATATCTAAACAAGTTGAAAATACTAATTTCACAATGAGAATAAATGTTTTAAATTGAATAAACAATTTTTTTTAATTACCCACATTATCCTTCTTTTTTCTCTTATTTTACCATAGAAAGGTAAAAATTTTGCCATGGATTAGCTTTAGTCTGCTGATATTTTAAAAATTTAATCACAACTTCCGAGTACTGTGGAAGAAAAGCAAACACTATAAAAGTACTAGTAAATAAATGCATGTTATAACTAATTATGAATCACATGTAAATACAGTTATGATGGCTTGCATGCCCAAGACCATCCCAAGGACTCAACATTCTGCCAATCTCATTTTACTGGGAAGGAAAACTAAAGCACAAAAAAGTCCTCTATTCAAATTCATGTGTCAAAAAATGCTCATGATTGCTAGATTTTGGCTAATAAAGTTATAGCCAGATAAAGTTACTTCCTAGAATATGTTTAAGGAAATAAGAGACTGCACAGTGTTCCCCCCAAAAAGCTAATTTAGAAACACTGATGTAGAGAGGAGAAGGGAATTATTTCCATCCACATGAAATAGTACAAATTGCCTTCATGGCTGATTATCTAATAAGGCCTGAATAAAAGCATATAATTCTAGTGATATAATCAATCAAGGGTGGTGCAAACATCTATCAACTCAAATTCATTGTTTTAATTTTTTTCTTGGCTTTAATTCATTATTATTGTTAAAGTTAACGTTACTTTCTTTGATAAAATAAATGTGTGTTACCACCTCTCATTAAAACAGAAAAAAGAAAACAAAATATCTTGAAGATCTTAAAAGGAAAACTAAAAAGATCTGAAGGATGGAGGTATTCTATCATGAAGCTACAGGCAATAGTTTTAATTAACAGGAAAATAGATAAGTTGTATCAGGAATTTATAAAATCAGAATAATCTTAAATAGTATAAAATTTTTATTTGACCTATATTCTATTATGTGACATGCATATTGCTATTTTTACTACTATAAACAATACTACAATGGGGACTTTTCTAAGCACATATTATGAATTTTCTTTTTCTTTTTAACTTAGTAAATATTTACATGGTTACAAGATAAAGTATATTAAGGTAAATTTCTTGACAAGTTATTCCTTGTCCTTCTGTTGCCAGGTCCCCTCATTAGAGGTAGCCAATGTCACTAAATTGCTCTCAGTTGTACCAGAGATTTTTTTGCATATAAGAATAAAAAGCTATGCATATATAATTCCTTCTTTTATGCTACAAAAAATAGCATATTATACATAATGTCATTGGCCCACTTGTTTTATTTTTTTAAACAAAACAATAAATGTAGAAAGACTTTTTACATCAGTACATAAATATTTTAATTACTGTTATTTTTTATTCCTATATAGCACAGGTGGCAAACACAAGGCCTGTGGGCCAACTCTGGCTCTGCACCTTGTTTTATCCAGCCCAGCACCTGGTTTCTACCCAGCCCACTTAACTGTTGAGATAAAGTTACATTTATACAGTTCTAAAATTATAAGCCCTGGCTGGTGGCACAGTGGATAAGGCACTGGCCTGAGAACCCACAGGTTGCTGGTTCGATTCCCAGCCAGGGCACATAACCAGGTTACAAGCCAGGTCTCCAGCCAGGTCTGTAGCTGGAGCCAGGTGAAAGGCAACCGTGCATTGATGCTTCTCTCCCTTCCTCCCTGCCCTTCTCTCTGAAAATAATGAATAAAATTTTTTAAAAATAATAAAATAAAATTACAGCCCTAGCTGGTGACTCAGTGGATAGGCACTGGCCTTGCGAATCCACAAGCTACTGGTTTGATTCCCAGCCAGGGCATATAACCAGGTTGTAAGTGAGGTCTCCAGCCAGGTCTGTAGTTGGAGGCAAGTCAGAGGCAACCATACGTTGATGTCTCCCTCTCTGTCTCTCTCCTTTTCCCTCTCTCTGGAAATAATAAATAAAATCTTTTAAAAAATTCTTTAAATAAAATTACGTTCAGCCCTTTAAAGCAACTGTGAGGCTGATGTTGCCCCTGGTGAAAATGAGTTTGACACCCCTACTGTATAGTATTCCATTGTGTGGATGTACCAAAATTTATCTAGTCATCTACTGTAGAATGCTTGGGTTTTTCTCAAGCTTTTTTATTACTGTGTCACAATGAATCCTGCCCCCCCCCTCCCATATTAATTCATTTAGAACATACAGGAGTGTATCTTCAGACAAATTCATTAAAACATAATTCCTTATTTAAAGAATACATGCATTTGTAAATTTGATACACATTGCCAACCACTCCCTTGAAGTGAATTGACTTAGGCTTCACCCAGCAATGTAAGAAGGTATCTTTTTGTTTTCTGCTTCACCAGCACATATATGGTCAGATTTTGGGTGTTGACCTACAAAGAGATAAACCTCAAAGGGTTCAAATCTACCAATTCATTTTAGTTCATAATTTTCTGCCAGTCTTGCCTTGGCAGGTTGGCCTGGGATGTAATCAGGAGGTAACACAAGCCTGGAAAACAAGTGATAAGCTCTGAGGGACACTTGAATAGCAGTGCTGGTTACCCTAGGGGCTCTGTACATGCCTCAGATCTGAATGCTCACAGATGGAAGACCCTCTACATCACTGTTTTCCAGAGCCTTTCCAGAACTGTAACTGGTTCCCTTATGTTTGAGATTTGATTATGGACACACTCTTTCTGGACTATGAGAGACAAGGAAAACAAATTTATAAATAAATTTATGGTTACTGATTTTGGAACACTTGCAAGTCTTCAATTCAGATTACAAAGTCAGTTCAATCTAAACTAGAGGTTGCAAACTAGAGCCTATAGGTAAAATTCAGCCCGTAGATCATTTAAAAAAAAGACATAGCCAATTTAAAACTTTTGAATTGGTTACCAATATTTAGTTAAACTGGATATTTGACAAAAATACCTGAATTTTTGTTTTCTTTTGAAAACTTTATATTTCAGCCAAAAACAGATTGTGTCCTACAAAGGAAAAATCTGCTGATGCTTGGCTTCAGGCACCCTAAGATTCATTCATATAATAAACATTTATGGAGGGTCCACTAGGTACCAGGTGTGACAAGCAGTAACTGAGACAGACAAAATCTCTGCCTTCATGAAAGAGTCAAGTAATAAACAAGAGAAATATATAGATTATGCAGTATTTGAGCAAGAGAAAAAGCAGGAAAATGGAATAAAGTATGGAGAAGTTCATAATTTTAAATAGGTGGTTGGAAAGGCATCACTCAAAAGGCAAATATCCATGTGCAAATAAGGACCAAACACAGAGGAATGTACCCTCAGAACACCAGGGTCAGGTGGGCTGGGCCACAGTGAGCTATGGAAGAAGAGCAGGAGATGGGGCTAGACAGGTGAAAGTCAGCCAGCTACTTAAGGCTTTGTTTGCCCTTGAAACAACATTGGTGTTTACTCTGAGATGGGAGCCATTGGAGGGTTTTTAATGGAGAAGCGACATGATCTGACTTATATAAAAAGGATCACAGGGAAAGCAGGAAAACCAACCAGGAAGCTGATAATTCAGGAAAGAGGCAATGGGAACTTGGCCCAGAGGGAAATAACCCAGGGAGTGACAAGTCATGGAACCCTAAATGTAGTTTGAAGAGAGAGTGAACAAGATTTTGTGATGGATTGGATATGCAATCCATGTGAGAGAGAAGTCAAGGGCAACTCCAAGGATTTTAATTTGAACAATAGATACAGTGGAGTTACCATTAACTGAGATTGCACCTGACATATGTTATTTCTGAGTCACCTATCTGGCCCTTAAAAGTAAATATTGGAGTTGGTAGCTGCTGAACCCTACCTTTCTTCCTCCCTCTTTGTTTTCCTTCCTCCTTCCCTCCTCTGTATCCACTCATCCTAAATATAAAGAAGCTCATGGTGGTCCTGGGACAGGATGCATTGATGGTAAATTTCTGGGGCAATTGTCATATTTTCTAGTTCTTGGCCATAATGGTGTGAACTTGTTGAAGCATATAGAGTTTTGTGTGCTCTTTTTGTTGTACAGATCATATTTCAAAGACACACAGAAAGTAGCCTTAATATGGTACATGTCAGAGACATGTTAAAGGATAGTCCTTAAGAATCTTGAGTCTGGCATTTCTGAATTCAAATCCTGGTTTCGTGGTCCTCTAGCTCTATGAATTTGGACAAGTTCCTCGGTCTTTCTAGGCCTCTGTTCCCCATTTGTAAAAAGTGGAAAGCAGTTGGCAAGATGGCAAAGGAGTAAGTGGAGCTACACCAATCTCCTCCCAGAACCAATCTGGAATTACAAATTAATTGGGGAAAAGTCATCCAGAATAACCAACAGAACACCAGCTGGAGAGAAGCTATAGAACCATGGACAGAACAGAAGAGGCTGCTTCATTGCAACATGACTGCTAGGAATTGCATAGATGTAAGAGTGTTAGCTGGGCTCCCATGGGTGGCAGCTGAAGGGATGGAGCTGGGGGTTACACTGAGAAGGGTGGGTTCTAAACCCCAAGCTGGGCTTCCCAGCCTACAGCAACACAGCTAGGAATAAAACAACATCCAGCTGTGAAAAGCAAAAAGTCTTGGTGTATGCTTGCCTGAGACAGCTAGAGACAGAGAATTACTAAAATGACAACACACAAAAATACATTGGTACCCACTTACCTGGACTCCAGCAGAGAGAAGGCAGGGTAGACTGGAGATGCTTGGGGAGACTTTGGACCAGTGGCTTTAAGGAAAAAAACGAGAGAGTAGCTGACTGGGTCCAAGTACTGACTCATCCCCCATGGTGCTGGCAGATTACAATATGCCTAATAACGACTTTCACCTGAGTGGACATCATAGCCTCCTCAGACCCTGGAATCAATCTGTCCTGTGCAGTGGCACCAGAACCTGGTGACTGATCACAGACTGATTGAATTACAACTGAATCAATCTGTGTCACCCAACATCACCTACACCTGACAGCTGAGCAAAGAATGATTGGATTAAAAACTGAAGGACACAGAAAAAGACAGTGAAGACACTGGATCTCTGGTTGGCTCCAACAGGCTGACTAAGTCCAGACCATGGAAGAATCTGATAAGACATAGATCCAGGAAGTAAAGATAGTGCATCTCTCTACATGACAGAAGGTCACACCACAAAGACAGAAACTCAAAAAAGCCCAATCCAAGAAGCAAAAGCAAATAAGAGTAACCTAAAATGGGAAGAAAAAGAAACAGTCCATCACTAAAAGTAAAGGAGAAATCCTCAGGAAGACCTCTAAATGAAATACAGGCAAGCAAACTATCCGATATGAAATTAAAAATATTGATGATAGAGAACCTCAATGAGCTTAACAAGCTCAAAGAAAACTATAAACAACTCCAGAGGAATTACAAAGAATTTCAGGGGAACTATGAAGAACTCCAGGGAATCTACAGGGAATTTCCTGAGAACTACACCAGCATTAAAAAGGACATAGAGAAAAGATGGTGACAGAGGAGAGAGCAGTGATGATGACATTCTCAAGTACCAGAGCAGGTGGAGGATAGTATAGGGAGCAGGAGATGTCTGTAGGTCCCTAAGAATTGGAGCAGTAAGCATCTGGACTTAGGGGAGCACAGCCCAGAGGCAGCAGAGACCTACAGGAGAGCAGGTGAGAGTTCCAAATCGGCCAGCAGGCTGAGGTCAGCTATATGCAGTGGTGGCTCTACCCAGAGGGGCATCTTTAACTGAATCCAACTCCGGCTCCCTGGAGACTAGAAATCTGAGCAGTGAAGTGTGGGCAGTGAGTGCAAACGCTGAGGGAATGAGGAATTGAACTTCTGGAGGGGAGGGATGTGTGAGAGCCTTGCTCCAGGGACTAAGAGAGAGGAAGCTCCTCACTGGGCCAGAGACAGAGGAAAAGAAACTTGTGGGGAGCAGGAGTGGGGAGGCAGGGAAGTGCAATGGACAGAGCGGCAAGAGGGTTGAAAATGGTGCTGCTATGCCATCAGGTAAAGGGCAGCTTGGAGCACCTGCGAGGGGGTAGGCTCAGCCCCATGCACCCACAATGGCCCACAGGCTCCCACAGAAACTCCAAACTGCCAGCCAGGAACCTGCAGGTGGTGCAACTGGTATGCTCCTTGCAGGCAACAAAGGCTGTGCTGCAGATGCACTAGGGAGTCAGGCACGTATCACAGAGGCAGTGGTGAAAAACTCCTCAAACAGCTCCCCTTCACCCAGGGGAGCCAGGCACTATTAGTGGACAGGGGCTACCTCCTCCAAGAGCTGTGGGGACAAAACCAGCCATCACAGAAACCAGTGAGGATGGAGGCCACCCCACATTGGAGCCAGGTGCCCATCACAGGCAGGAACCTCCTCCAGGAGCTGGAGTGGGGAAGAGCAGCCATAGATACCACAGAAGCACCCTGCTGGTCTTCACACAGAACCAGTGAGAGAATGGAGGGCCCCAAAACACCAGCAGCACAGAAACCCAGCTAGGCTACTGGAGGCCCCGCCTACCTAGGGGCTGACACTCAGAATCAGCCCTGACTGTGACATCCATAGGCTCTGCAACTTCAAGACCACACAGCTAGGCTGTAGACTGCAGAGATCTGATCAAGAAAAAGAGGCAGACTCAGGAAATGGATCACTGCTAATCTCAAACACCTCAGTTATAACGAGAGCTACATGAACTATTAATGCCTAACATATCCTTTTCAAAAGTTACTTCCAAGCCTCACAATTAGTGCATATGAAGTAAATACTGTTTATACCATAGTGTATCCCAACTCAAATATTTTTACTTCTCCACTATCTCAATCCACCTAAATACCCAAGACCCTCCTCTTACTCTTGATTTAAAGTCTACTCACTCTATGGCTATAATGCATTCCCAGTCCTCAATCTTAAGTATTCTTCCCCTGCCCAGCCACCTAAACCATTTCTTTATTTTATTTTATTTTTTTTCTGCTAAAAGTCCACAGGTCCTGGCTCCACCTGGACCAATCAGGGATCATTAAGGGTGAACAGGGAGGTAGATGAGGAACTATATAAATAGGCTTACACTGTTCCCTCATACTTGAGGCTTTCTGATTCTCTCCTCACTTCTAGAGAATAGATAAGTTGGTGTTCTCTCTCATATCCTTCTATCTTTGCTACTCCTCAGCACCCTTCAAAACTATTTATAATTTAGTCAACTTAATCATTTTTCCCCTCGAACAACAGTCTTAATATATCTACATTCCTATTAACACTGGATCAGTCGCAGCTGTGGGTGTGATTAAAAGCAGGGGTTACCTTGGAGGGTATGGGTATATAGTTATGTTCATAGGCAGTCAAAACAGGAAGTAAAAGAGAAAGATATCTCTGAAGGTATGGTTATTTTGCTAGGACTGGTGGTTCTATTTTAGGAGCAGCTCAAAAACAGTGTATGAGAAAGCATAAAAGGAGTGCCTTGCAATCAGCCAACTGAAAGGAAAGGAGCAACATACAAACCAATCCAGAATATAACCAGATAGCCCAAGATAACAACATAAAAGCCACCCCAAGAGCAATAAGTGGAGAAAATCTAAAAGAGTGCAACACTCAACTCCACAAATCTCCTAACACAGAAGGGTGCTCAACAAAGGCAGGGAAGCAAAGCAGATTAAACCAAGAAAAACAAAAAACAAACAAACAAGCACTAACAGACAAGCAAAATGTGGGAAAAAAAAAAAAAATCAGTCTATCATCGGAAGGAAAGGAAGAATGCCCAGAAAGATCACCAAATGAAAAAGAGGCACATGATATATCAGATAAGAAATTCAAAAGAATGATGATAGAAAAGCTCAATGAGCTCAGTCAGCTCAAAGAAAACTATAAACAACTCCAGGGAAGATACAAGGAACTTACTGAAAGCTACACCAGCATTGAAAAGAACTTAAAAACTATCAGTAAGAGCCAGGACAATGAAGAATACAATTTCTGAATTGAAGAACACAGTAGAAGGAATCAACAGTAGGCTAGAGAAGCAGAGGACTGGATCAGCAAGTTGGAGGACAACATAGACAAATACTCCAAGAGAGTACAAGAGAATGAAAAAAGGCTGAAAAAGAATGAAGAAGTTTTAAGAGAGCTCCAGGACAACATGAAACGTAATACCATCTGTATCATAGGGACACCAGAACGAGAAGAGAAACAAGGAATGGAAAACCTGTTCAAAAAAGTCATGATAGAAAACTTCCCTAACATGATGAGTGAAAACATTAATCAAGTTCAGGAAGCACAGAGGGTCCCAATGAAGATCAACCCAAACAGACTAACACCAAGGCATATTATAATTAAAATGGAAAATTTCAAAGACAAAGAGAGAATCCTAAAAGCATCAAGAGAGAAATGGCAAATAACATATGAGGGGGCTCCAATAAGGCTATCAAATGATTATTCAACAGAAACCATTTAAGCCAGAAGGGAATGGCAAAAAGGATTTCAAGTAATGGTAAACAAAGGGCTGCAACCAAGAATACTTTACCTCAAGGCTCTCATTCAAGACAGAAGGAGAAATAAGGAGCTTCCCAGACAAAAGAAGACTAAAAGAATACATCTCTACAAAACCAGCATTGCAAGAAATGCTAAAGGGTCAGCTTAAAAGAAAAAAAAAATTAAGTAACAGAGAGAGCAAAGAGGAATATAGGTACAAAGTGAGAAAACAACAATAAATAAGTATCAATCAATAATAACCCTAAATGTAAATGGATTAAATGTGCCAATCAAAAGACATAGGGTAGACAAATAGATAAGAAAACATGACTAACATATATGCTCTCTTCAAGAGACCCACCTCAGAACAAAAGATCAACACAGATTGCAAGTAAAGGAAGGAAAAATATATATCAAGCAAATTGACATGAAAAAAAGGCTGGAGTAGCAATACTTATTTCAGACAAAATAGATTTTATAATGAAAGCCATAAAAAGAGATAAAGAAGGACATTTTATAATACTTAAGTGAACAATCCATCAAGAAGAAATAACTGTGGTAAACATATATGCACTCAACATAGAAGCTCACAAATATGTAAGGAAAATCTTGGAGGACTTCAAGAAGGATATAAAAAGCAACACATTAATAGTAGGGGATTTTAATACCCTACTATCAAGAATAGACAGATCTTCTAAACAAAAAATCACCAAAGATGTTGTGGCACTGAACAACACTTTAGAGGAAATGGATCTAACTGATATATACAGAGGCTTTTACCCCAAAGAAGCAAAATACACATTCTTTTCAAATGCACATGGCACATTCTCTAAGATAGACCAGATGGTAGGTTACAAGACAAGCCTCCACAAATACAGAAACATTGAAATCATACCAAGCATCTTCTCAGATCACAATGGCTTAAAACTAGAAACCAATCTCAAGGGAAACAACCAAAAACACTCTAACTCATGGAGACTGAAAAACATGCTTTTAAGTAATGAATTGGTTAACAATGAGATCAAAAATGAAATTAAAAAGTTCCTGGAAATAAATGACAATGAACACACAACAGCCCGAAACCTATGGGACACAGCAAAGGCAGTCCTCAGAGGGAAATTCATAGCAATACAGGCCTACCTAAAAAGGTCACAAGAAGTTTATAAAAACAACCTAACCATAAAACTGCAAGAACTAGAGGAGCAACAACAAACAAAGCCCAGAGCAAGTAGAAGGAAGGAAATCATCGAGATCAGAGCAGAACTAAATAACTCAGAGATTTAAACTACAATTCAAAGAATCAACAGGTCCAGGAGCTGGTTCTTTGAAAAAATAAACAAAATTGACAAGCCCTTATCCAGACTCATCAAGAAAAAGAGAGAGAGGACCCAAATAAACAGAATCAGAAGTGACAGAGGAGAAATCACAACTGATACCTCAGAAATACAAAAGATTGTAAGAAATTACTACAAACAAGTCTATGACAAAAAATATGACAACCTCGATGAAATGGACACATTTCTGGAAAGGTATAATCTACCAAAACTGAACCCAGAAGAAGCAGAAAGCCTGAATAGGCCAATAACAACTAGTGAAGTTAAAGAAGTAATCCAAAATCTCCCAAAGCAGAAAAGCCCCAGACCATATGGGGTTTCCTTAAAAACTAAAAATGGAACTGCCTTTTGATCCTGCAATTCCTTTTCTAGGACTATACCCAAAGAATCCTGAAACATCAATTCCTAAGAACCTATGTACACCTATGTTCATAGCAGCACTATTTACAATAGCCACGTGTTGGAAACAGCTTATGTGGCCATCAGTGGATGATTGGATGAAAAAACTTTGATACATTTACACAATGGAATACTACACAGCAGAAAGAAAGAAGGAACTCCTAACCTTTCAACAACATGGATGGAACTAGAAAATATTATGCTTAGTGAAAGGAGCCAGTCAGTGAAGGACAAATACCATATGATCTCACCCATTCCAGGACAATAATGAACAAAACTAACAACAGACAAAACAGAACCAGATTCATGAATACAGTGAATAGGCCTTCAGTGGGCTGGGGGAAAGGGGATGAGTGGAGGAGGGAGGAAGAGGCAGGGAAGGGGAGCAGTTTAGATAAGAACTTAGTATGGAAGAACCATGGACATGGACAACATGTAGGATTGACTTTGTGGGGGAATGGGTGGGTGGGTAAGAGGACAGAGGGGAGCAAAAAGAAGATTTATATAATACAATAACAATAAAATTAAAGAAAAAGAAACTAATAAAAATTAGTTTATATTAAAAAAAAAAAGAAAAAAGGACATAGAAACTATCAATACGAGCCAGGAGGAATGAAGAACACAATTTCCAAATTAAAGAACACAGCAGAAGGAATAAAAAGCAGACTAGAGGAAGCAGAAGATCATATCAGTGAGCTGGAGGGCAATATATAAAAATAGCTCAAGGCAGTGAAATGAAAAAAGCCTGAAAAAGAATGATGAGTTTTAAGAGGGCCACAGGACAACAGGAAACACAATAATATCCATATCATAGGGATACCAGAATGAGAAGAGAAACAAGGCATAGGAAACCTGTTTAAAAATGTAATGACAAAAAAAACTTCTCTAACTTGATGAGTAAAACAACATTCAAGTTAAGGGTGTCTCAAGGAACATAACCCAAACAGACCAACTCCAAGAAACATCATAATTAAAATGGTAAATTATAAAGACAAAGATAGAATCCTAAAGGGAGCAGGAGAAAAACAGCTGATAAAACATGAGGTGGGGCTCCAATAAGGTCATCATCTGATTTCTCAACAGAAACACTAAAGACCAGAAGAGAAAGATAAAAATATTCCAAGTAGTGAAAAACAAAGGCCTGGAAAAAGAAATACTCTACCTTGCAAAGGCTCTCATTCAAAATAAAGGTGAAATAAGGAGTTTCCCAGACAAAAGAAGGCTAAAAGAATACATCTCTACCAAACCAGCATTGATAGAGATGCTAAAGGATCTGCTTTAAGAAGATGAAGGAACATCCCACAGCTGGGCTTCCCAGCCTACAGCAATACGGCAGAGTGTGAAAGAGCATACAGCTCAGAGGTGCAGAAAGCTGCAGAGTTTACTAGCCTGAGAGAGGCCTGGAGACAAAGAACTACTAGGGTGATCACAAGGAAAATACATTGGCACCCACCTACCCTGGGCTCCAGCTGAGGGAGGGTGTAGTGGACTGGAGATGCTTGGGGAGAGTTGGTGGCAGTGTCCTGGAAGAGGGAAGTGGGGAGGCAGCTGTAGGAATCCCAGTGCTAACTCAATCACCCACACCTCAGGCAGACTATGCTGCTCCAGGCCCCTTTTGTATGAAGGGTCCTCATAGCCCCACACACTGGAAGCAATCTGCCCCACCCAACAGTACCTGAGCCTGGCACCTGACCATAAATCTTTGATTTATATCTAAATAACTCTCTCCTGCCTTGCAGTGTCTGGGTCTGAGCATAGATACAATAGTTGGCACCTAAAGTGGTATTTCTTGCCCAGCAGCGCCTGGTCCTGGCGGCTGATTACAAACTGAGTTACAGATGGGTCAGTCAGCCCTGCCCAGTGGCATACAAGCCTGGTCACTGATGGTGGATTTATTGGTTTGCAACTGAGTTAATCAGTCTCACCCAGTGGCACATGGGCCTGAAGACTGATCAGATTCTTTGAATTACAACTGAAACTGTCCCACCCAGTGGCACCTGATCATAAATTCATTGGATTACAATGGAATCTTTCTGTCCAGCCCATGGTCTTTAGACTAGCAGCTGATCAGATTCACTGGATTACAATTAAACATTGCTGACTAGCCCAGTGGATCCTTACCCTGGTTGCTGATCACAGATTAATTGGCTTACAATTGAACTTTGCTGTCTAACCCAGTGGCTCCTGAGCCTGGCAACTGATCACAGATCCATTGATTTACATATGAATCTGTCCCACCAAGATGCACCTGAGCTGGTGGTTGATCAAAGATCCATTTGATTATAATTGTACCTCTGTCTAGCCCAGAAGGGCCTGAGTTTGGTAGCTGATCAGAGATTCACTGATGTTGCTCCAAGCAACATCTGAGCCTGGTGGTGGATCACAAATCAATAGGAATACAATAGAATCAATCCTTCCAGCCTAGCAGTTCCGTAGCCTGGCAGCTAACAGTCTGATTAGATTACAATGCAATCTAAAATGGGGAGAAAAGGAAACAGTCCATCACCAAAAGGAAAGAAGTAATCCCCAGAAAGATCACTAAATGAAAGAGGCAAAAAATACTATCAGATATGGAATTCAAAATAATGATAATAGAGAAGATCAATGAGCTCAATGAGCTCAAAGAAAACTATGCACAACTCCAGCAAGCTGGAGGACAATGTAGAAAAATATTCCAAGACAGTTTAATGGAATGAAAAGACTGAACAAGAATGATGAGGTGTTAAGACAGCTGCAAGACAACGTGAAATGCATTAATATCCGTATCATAGGGATACCAGAAGGAGAAGAGAAACAAGGAATGGAAAACCTGTTAAAAAAATAAGGAACTTGTACCCTTTGCAACAACATGGATGGAACTGGAGAGTATTATGCTTAGTGAAATAAGCCAGTCAGTGAAGGACAAATATCATATGATCTCCCATTACAGGACAATAATGAGCAAAGCTAACAACAAGCAAAACAGAAACAAGTATATGAATACAAGGAATAGGCCTTCAGTGGTCAGGGGAAAAGGGGTTGGGGAGAAGGCAGAGGCAAGAAAGGGGAGCAGCTTAGACAAGAAGCTAGTATAAAGGAACCATGGAGGCTCCAAGATGGCGACAGAGTAGAGAGCAGTGCTGATGGTGTTCTCGAGTACCAAAGCAGCTAGAGGACAGGATAAGGAGCGTGAGACGTCTTCAGGACACTAGGGATTGGAACGGGCAGCATCTGGACACAGGGGAGCAGAGCCCAGAGACAGAGGAGCCCAGCAGGACAGTAGGTGAGGCATTCCCGACCGACCAGCCGGCGGGCCGAGGTTGGCTCCGGGCAGGGACGGCTCTGCCCAGAGGGGCGCGTTTGACTGGGGCCAGTTCCGGGCTCGCCGGTAACTGGAAGTCTCAACAGAGAAGTGCGGGCAGCGAGGGCGAACGCCGTAGGGAACCCGGAATTGAACTCTTGCAGGGGAGGGACTGTGAGAAACTCACTCCGGCAACAGGGAGAGGAGGCTCCGCGCGCGCGCACGGGACTAGAGGCTGAGGAGAAGAGTCCTGCAGGAAGCCGGAGCGGGGGAGCGGGAAGTGCACCAGCGGGGCGGCGAGAGGGCCGAAAAACGGAGCTGCTGGGCCACCGGGGAAACAGCGGTTAGAAGCCCATGCGAGGGGGGAGGCCCAGCCCTGCGCAACCACACAGGCCCCCAACTCCGCGGGAAACTCAAAGAGGCAAGCCAGCGAGCCTGAACTAGTGGCGGGGGTAACTGACCTGCCATTGCCGGAGACAAAGCCCACGCCTGGGAGGGGCTCATCACAGAGGCCCCGTAAAGGACTCCGCGGAGAGCTGATTGGCGTGGAGGCGTGGTGCTCGCCCCAGAAGGACGGGACAGTGTAGGCGGACCCTGGACAGTGTTGACTGACAGGCCCAGCCTCCTCCCGGAACTGCGGGGGCGGGACCAGTCGTCACAGGGACCAGGGAAATTGCGGGCTGCCCTGCAGAAGTGCTGGGAGCGAGTTCTGGGCAGGAACCTCCGCCAGGAGTGGGAGGGGGCTCCCTGCGGGCTCCAGAACACCGGTAGCCCTAAAACCCAGCCAGGCAGCTGAAGGCCCAGCCTACCTGGGGGCAGACACTCAGAATCAGCCCTACTGCGACAATCAGAGGCCCTGCCACGCGCCAAGACCGGCTAGAATATAGACTATAGACTGTAAAGTCCTGACCAAGAAAAGGAGGCAGCATCAGGAAAGGGATTGCTGCCAATCTCAAGCACCTGAATTATACCGAGAGCAATATGAACTATTAAGCCACAACATATCCTTTGCAAAAGTT
>PVIW01014022.1:0-25060 GCA_004026585.1 Noctilio leporinus | reverse complement strand
AAAATAAAATAAAATAATTAATTTAAAAAAAAGAAATCAATGCATAAGTGATTATTGTACTTAATAAATTAGGAGGTAAAGTTTATATTTGTACATTGTTTCCATGGACCAGGCTACTTAAAAATGCGCACATTTAGTTTGGAGGTACCATATGTAATCTGTGATGAAATACTTCCCTGCCTTTCGACTTCTCAAATTTGCTCATTTTAAAACAGACCATCTACAACGCTCAGCACATATTTTAGTGTGTGTCTATATGTGGATGCAAGTGTGTAAATGCAAACATGTATATGAAAAACAGGGATACCCCCTCACAACAAGTCTGTTTTATTTTTCATTTAATTAACCAACGTGTGACTCCAAATCTTTGGTTGGAAGTCTAGAATTTAATCTTAAAGAGGTTTAGCTTTAAGTAGGAATTTAACTTGAGTTTTAATATTTTTCTATGTAGTCCCATAGAAGAAATTACATCATTTGGGACAACTGCAATGAATGAAAATTTTATTAATTTTCACTGATTATTTCATGACAAATTGTAAAGCAAGGCAAGAATGAAAATGTGGAAACACTGAAATTATCCTGAAAGTTTTGGTTTTTTTATTAAAAGATTTGCAAAAGATATATGTTCTGAAATATTTTTTAAAAAGCATGTAATGCCATACCACATTACATTAATTTATAACTATTGCCACACAGGCTAAAAATATGGCCCATTCATCCTTCCCAAAAACAACCCTTCCTGAAATCAGCTTTGAATGTAAAATAGATCGCATCTCTTCCTGTATTTTGATAACTCTGCCATATTTGATTAGCCCGTTTTTAATCCATTTCTAGCTCTATAAATAACATTTTATTATAAAAATTACGTTAAGCAAATACAAGTATCCTTCTTTTTATGTTTTACCCAGGTTTCCAAATGAGTCTCCTTACCCTCCGTCAGTTTTCTAGAGCAGCTGTAACACAGTACCACAAACTGGTGACTTACACAGTAAGTAAGAAGTGGATCATCTCACAGTCTAGAGGCTGGGAGTCGGAGGTCAATGTGTCAGCAGCATTGCTTCTTTCTGAGCCCTGTAAGGAAAGAGTCTGTCCCAGGCCTCTCTCCTTGGCTTGTTAGAAGGCCAGCATTTCTGTGCCTCTTTGCACAGCCTTCTTCCTGTATGTGTGTCCGTTTCCAAATTTTCCCTTTTTATAAGAATTCCACTCATATTGGATTTGGGCCCTCCCTAAGAACTTCATTTTAACTGGATTACCTTGGTAAAGACCTGTCTCCTAATAAGGTTACATTGAGGTACTGGGAGTTAAGACTTCAATATATGGATTTGGGAGAGGGACACACAACTCAAAGCATAACACCTATTGTAAAACATGTCTTTCGATAAAAAATTCTTCATGCTAAAAAAACATCTGAGGACAGAGAAAAGAAATCAGACCATGTGTCTGTGGGTATGACCAACTTGGGTAAGGTGAAAGTACTGGGTCCATGCACAGGAAGCCTAATGTTTAAAGATTTTTATTCAAATTTTTCCTAGAAGTTAAAAATTAATAATAATTATTATCAATTGAAACTCTTTTAGTTGCAAGTGACAGGAAGCTTAAACCAACTCAGCTTAAGTAAAATATATTGATTGGTTCCTGTGACTTAAAAGTCTAGGGGCAGGGCCAGATGGGGTGAATCTGGCCATCAAGCAATGTCATCAAGGTGAAATATTTCTACATTTTTTAAAATATTACTCAGTTCTGCCATTATCTTGGTTTCATCCTCTCATATTTTAAGTCCAGCAAGAATTAACTTTCCAACAATCATCTGAAACATTCTCCTGTGCCTTCATGTCTCAGATTGGGTGATGTGATCATGCTGACTGCAGGGGCAGGGAAACAGGTGGTTCTAAATCACTCTGAACTCACAAACCACTCATCTAGAATCAGTGGGAGAGGCATTTCTAACTGCATAGAGGAACAATGAAAGAGAAGTTGATCACTGAATAAACATCAAAAGGTGTTACTGGAAGTGAGGGAAGTGAAATAAATGGTCACAGGATGCCAAAATCAACAAATATCAATTACAGAGGCCCAAAGGACAGAAGTAAGTGAACCAACTCTGAGATAGTATTTCCTTACTTACACAAGACCTCCATCAATTCAATAAATAATAGCAATGGATTTTAAGAACCCATCAGAATTCTCATATGATGCTGAATTTATCTGTAAAATGAATATCAGTTAATCTTCTGGTTTTGCATGCAAAAACCTATTATCAACTACACTTCTGCAGAAGATGCCCAATAACTGAAAACAATGGCTTTGATGTATTGGCCTTGAATAACCAAAGTGGCTCAAGAATACAGAAAATTATAGTGAACAGCCAAAAGAGAATAGGCTTAAGCGAAACTTGGGAAGGTATTTACTTCCAAGTAGCCTTCTTTCTGTCTTTCAAGCAATAAAGAGCACCCAATAGTATATTCACTGAGGAGAACCCAATATTTTATTTTCCAACAGACTGAAAAAATCTTTTGAAAATTTTATTTGTGCATAGAGGTTCAAGATTATTATGCTAAGTGAAATAAGCAGTCAAAGAAAGACAAATACCATATGATCTCACTTACATGTGGAATATAATGAACAAAATAAACTGATGAAAAAATAGAAACAAAGGCATGAATACATAGAACAGCCTAACAGCTGTCAGAGGGGAGGAGGGAGAGGACTAATGAAAGAAGGTGAAGGGATTAGCTGAAGAATATACATACATTAGCCATGGACACAAACAACAGTTCGATGATGGCAAGAGGGAAGGAGAATGGGTGCAGGCAGGCAAAGGGCAGGAAAGTGGGGACATCTGTAATAGCACCAACAATAAAAATGAAGAAAAAATTTATTTGAAGGTCTAAATTACTGAGTCTATCTCCTCTCAGTTCTTTAAGACAGCATCACAATTAGTGGAAATGATATTCCTGAGTTCACACTCAAACCAAATTCTTGGTTGCAGAACCTTCATTCCAATTCTTATTGTTCATATATTTATTTATTGACTCATATTTATAATCTAGGGTCTGAAACATAATCAAGAGACTATATGTGTGAAGTAGCTTTTTTTTTTTAAGATTTTATTTCATTATTTTTAGAAAGAGGGGAAGGGAGAGAGGCAGAGAGGGAGAGAGACATCAATGTATGGTTGCTTTTCACCTGCCTCCAGCCACAGACCTGACTGGAGACCTGGTTTGCAACCTTGTTATGTGCCCTGGCTGGGGAATTGAACCTGCAACCTTTGGATTTGCAGGCCGGCACTTTATCCACGTGCTACCAGCCAGGGCTGAAGTAGCTTTTTAGTTAGAAATGAACTATTTATGTTATATCAGAGTTTGTGACATTATTTCTTAATATTATATAGTTTTTCACTTTAAAATCAACCTGGTAAATCCACTAGACTGTCTCCACTCTTTAATTTGTCTATCTTGCTTTTTTTCTCCAAAAGAGAAAATGCTGTGAGCCTAAGAAACATAACTCCACCCTTTAAAAGTAAGAAGTGTCATCTCAGTTGCATACAAATATATGTATCATTAAGATTTAGGTGGGGTTTTTTTCCCCAAAACATGGTAGGGTGTACCTTTGCACACCTCTCTTTCTCATCCTCTTCTCTTTACCTTTCAAAGGAATTAGAAAAAAAGGAGAAAGGATTACACCAGACAAAACTCACTTTGGACCCTACTTAATATGAAATGAGTTCTAATTATCAACTTCCTCTCAATGCACAACAAAGAACCAGCTGAACGTGGTTAGGAAGTGTCAGCAGTGTTAAATGTGTTACTAATTATTTCTGTACCTCATCAACAACTCATCACTTTTATTCTTGGGAATCATGACTCACCCTCTTCATACATTTATCATTTGGGTTGTTTTCTATTATCGGTGTTGGCATGGCTTCATGAGAAAAGTGACCCAAAAAAGGCACTAGGTTTTGGATGTCATTCAGATACCCCCCTCCAGTCACTTCTCTCCAAAGCCATATCCTGCTCATTCTTACTGTGTTCTTTGATTCAGAGGGATGACTGAAGAGTGAACACAATGTTGCTGGAAATCAAAGGCTAGCTTTGAAAAGGCTTTTTACAATGTTTGTTTGAAGAACTATGTTTTTAGCACTATACTCTGAAATGCTGTAAGCACTACATAAATGTCAGCAATAGATACACATTACCATATATGTGTATAGGTTTTAATCCTAATATTTTAATACCCATAAGGTCAGTAATTTTTAATGTAGTTTTAAAAGCCTAATCTAAAAGTACTTAAACCATAGGTACTTTTAGGTGCATTCAATAAATATTTGTTAAATAAACAACTAAATAAGCTATGTCCAGATACCATCTCACAGCGCCAAAAGTGGTAGGGCACAGAGGAGTAACATGAACTTGTCCATCTTTGTCTTCTGGAGAATGAGAACTGTTGGGAGGATTATACGAGAGGAGGGCATTCCAGCCCAGATGAAGGAGTAGGTAAACACTGTACTTTGCATCCTCCCATGACCATATCAAAATTACAACTACAAAACAGTCAACCCAAAACACCATCTGAAGAGTAGCTGAAATGAAATTCCTATAATTAAGGATATACAGAAGAGGCCTCATTAAGATTGGTAGAAAGTGCAGATACTCAAAATGAGATAATCCCACACCAATATGTGACAATTGAGAACTGGGAAGGATATCTTGGCTACAGATGTCCTCCTGAGGAGCAAGGGGACATAGCCCAGACAAGGGCTCCAATGTTGAGGGAGGAATCTCCACAAAAATTTGGCTGTGAAAATCAGCAGGTATTCTCACCAGGTAAAATGATGGGCTTCTGGAAACCCAAGTGTCCTCTCAAAAGGCCCACAGGCCCTGGCTGGTAGCACAGTGGGTAATGTGCCGGCCTGTGAACCCAAAGGTCGCAGGTTCGATTCCCCAGCCAGGGCACATAACCAGGTTGCAAGCCAGGTCTCCAGTCAGATCTATGCCTGGAGGCAGGTGAAAAGCAACCATACACTGATGTCTCTCTCCCTCTCTGCCTCTCTCCCTTCCCCTCTTCCTAAAAATAATGAAATAAAATATTTTAAAAAGGCCCACAAACAGACACACTCCTTCAAACACACCATAAACTCCAGCAAAAGGACAGCAGGTCAGAAAGCACCAGAGACATATGAGGCAAAACTGATTTGTAAGGCTTCAGGGAGCGAGCTGGAAGGACAGCTGCCATTGTCTCTATGTTGAGCTCTCCTCCTACACAGCCTACAGGCACAGGCAGGCACCAAATCTGAATCAGCATTAACCTGATGAACACCCCTCACCCTGGTGACTCCCTGAAACTCTGTCTCCCCCAACTCACACACCCTCCTTCGCTCTTTCAAGAGCTATGCTTCACAGGCATCCAGCCTTGGCATACACTGGAGACTTTTTAAAAATTCTCCAAGGTCTGCAGGCCCCAAGCTGTGGTAGCTGGCCTCAGTGTGCCCCAAGTCTATTGTTGAGCAGCCCAAGAACCGGTGCTGCTGGCAGCCAGCCAGCCTAGGGTTGCAGCATGTCCTCTCCCACACACCTGCAGGCCCAACACAGGCAGCTACCAATTGCAAAAATAGCTCTGTTGCTCCTACCATGTAGCCCTGGGCCTGGCACAGGCAGTATCTGAACATGGCTTGCACTAGAGCCCCTCTAAGAGACTCCAGAGCCAATATGCTCAATGGTCACCTTCAGACCACTACAAAGCACCACAAGACTATCTCCACAAATGACATAACCAAAGGGTGGTCTCAGCAGGCACCAGCACCCTACTGGGACAAATGGCCTCTGTGGAGTGAGAACTTGCACAGCGGCTTACAAGCTGTGGTTATGGCCAGTCCTTCATAGCCCGTCAGTCTGAGGGTCAACCCCACCCATTAACATGCCAACAGTAATCAAGCTTCAATTCTAACAGCGGAGCACACACACCCACACAAGAGACATTCATGGAGTACCTGGCTCAAGTGACCAGGGAAACTACACCACTGGATCCCAGAGTACATTCAGGAACTACATAAGGCCAAGCTGCCAAGATTGGGAGATGTAGCAGGTCAACCTACTAATAGAAATGAACACAGAGAGGCAGCCAAAATGAGGAGACAAAGAAACATATCCCAAATAAAAGAGAAAACTCCAGAAAAAGAGCTAAATAAAATAAAGGCAAGCAATCTACCAGATACAGAATTCAAAAGACTGGTTATGAGAATGTTTCATGAGTTCCGGTCAAGATGGCAACATAGGTAAATGTGGTATTCAAATTCTCCCACAATCACACTAAAATTATAGCCAAACTATGGATCAACCATCATTCATGAAATAAATGAACAAGCATAATAGAAACAGACTCATAGATACAGAGAACATTTTCATGGTTGCTTGATAAGAAGGGTGTTGGGAGGATAGGTGAAAATGGTGAAGGGATTAAAAACTACAAATTGGTAGCTTCAGGATAAGCATGGAGACATAAATTACAGCCTAGGGAATATAGTTAATAATATTGTAATAACAATGTATGGTGCCAGATGGATGGTACAAGATTTATCAGGGTGATCATTGAACAAGTTATAAAATGTCTGATCACTGGGCTGTACATCCAAATATAATACTGTATGTTAACTGTAATTGAAAAAAAAATGTTATTTTTTAAAATACTTCTATGAACTTATGATAAGAACAGATGAACTCAAGAGGTTTTCAAAAAAGAAATAGTAAACACACAGAAAAGCACAGAGAAAGCATTTTTTTAAAGTCAGAAATAAATACAATAAATGAAATGAAGAATATACTAGAAGGAATCAAAATCAGATTAGATAGAGCAGAGGATCAAATCAATGATTTAGAAGACAATGTAGCTAAAAACACCCTATTTTAATAGGGTTTTCTGTTTTAACAGAAAAAAAATTTTTTTAATGAGGATAGTATAAGAGACCTCTGGGACAACATCAAGTGTACCAACTTTTGCAACATACGTATACAAGAATGAGAGGAGAGAGAACAAAGAATTGAAAACTTATTCAAAAAATCAATGACGAAACACTTTCCTTACATAGTAAAGACACTTAGTGTACAAGATTAGGAAAGTAAGTTCCAAATAAAATGAACCGAAAAGACCCACACTGAGATACATCATAATTACATGCCTAAAGTTAAAGACAAAGCAAAAATCTGAAAGCAGCAAGAGAAATCTAAAAGGCCATTAGTTATCTACAAAAAGCTCACCTAAGACTGTTACCTAATTTTTCAACAGAAAATTTGCATGTCAAAATTGATTGGCAGAAACTATTCAAAGTAATGAAAAGCAAGCACCTACAATCAAGACTTCTCTACCCTATTATTATTTAGAATTGAAAGAAAGATTAAAAACATCTGGTTCAATTCCCCAACCAGGGCACATAACCAGATCTCCAGCCAGGTCCGTAGCTGGAGGCAGGTGAAAGGCAACCACAGATGGATGTCTCTTTCTCTCTATCTGCCTCTCTCCCTTCCTCTCTCTCTAAAAAATAATGAAGAAAATCTTTTTTAAAAAATAAAAATAAAAATAATAGATTTTAAAACAAAAGTTGTAACAATAAAAAAGGACAAATACCACATGATTTCACTTATATGTGGAATTTATTTTTTTTTAATGATTTTGCTTGCCTTTTTTTTTTTTTTAAATTTTATTTCATTATTTTTAGAAAGAGGGGAAGGGAGAGAGGCAGAGAGGGAGAAAGACATCAATGTAAGGTTGTGTTTCACCTGCCTCCAGCCACAGACCTGACTGGAGACCTGATTTGCAACCTGGTTATGTGCCCTGGCTGGGGAATCGAACCTGCGACCTTTGGGTTCGCAGGCCGGCGCCTTAACCACTGTGCTACCAGCCAGGGCTTATATGTGGAATTTAAACAAAATAAACAAAATAGAAATGGACTAATACAAAGAAAGAATAAATAAACTAAGGATCAGCCAGATAGGTAAAAAAAGTAGTGAAAGAATTAAGTATAAATTTGTTGTTACAAAATAATCACTAGTATGTAGAGTACAGCATAGGTAATATAGTCAATAATTCTGTAACAATTATGTATGGTGTCAGGTAGGTACTGGAAATATCAGGGGGGATACTTTGTAAAGTATAGGACTGTCTAACCACTATGCTATGCACCTACCTGAAACTAAAACAAAATAATATTAAATGTAAACTGTAATTGGAAAATAAATTTTTTCAAAAGAAAAAAAGAAAGAAAGATGGTGATCTACTAAGTCTGAAGATGGAGAAAGAGGTGTTGAAATTTTGAAAAGAAATATGTAAAATACTCACCTAGCTAGGAAATTAATGAACTAGCTAGAGAAAGTTCATTTGGTTGGTAACATTACACTTAAAGTGACATCTTGTGATTGTGGAAATATACAACAATGATCTATATCATTTCCCTGTGGGATTTAAGTGGTTAAGGAGGAGAATGAGTATATCAGGGTGTGCAGAATACTGAAACATTAAGCAAACATTGAGGAATTACATTCTTTACTATCTCTGTTCTGCCAATTCCAGTATGGTACATAATCATTTTTAAATAATAAATTTGCCTTACATGTATTCTCATAGCTTTAATATTTTGCATTGTGTGCTTTATTGCAAAAAAAATGTGCATTGTTTGATATTGTTTACTATATTCTAGTCCATAGTCCATTACACAGTTACTTAGTACTTCATGGTGAGCAGCTATGTCTATTTTATCTATTACTTTCCTAATACACACCACTGCAAATAATACTAAACCATGTAATTTCTTGATCATACATACTATACCCAGGAATAGAATTGTTGGTTTATAGATGTAAATATAATCACATTTGAAGAGATGTCTCTCAGAATGGCCAATCTAGTTTACCATCTATCAGCAGGTATAAGAGTTTCATTATCTCTAACCATATTTGACATCAATAAGATAGCCAAGTTAATAGATATAAAATTATATTGCTTTGTTGGTTTTCATGATTATAAACTAATTGAACAGCTCAATTTATTTATTGGATATGAATGTTTTCTATTTTTCTTATTTATATTCATTATTTTTCTACTCTCTTTTTTTGTTAATTTACAAGTATTCCTTGTATATTCTGGACATTTATCTTTTCAAAAATATTATTATCTAGGACATTTATATTCTCTAATTCTGTTAGCTCTTAACTTTGTCCATGTCGTCCTTCATCAAAATTTATCAAATTTGGTGTAACCAAACCCATTATTTTTTGCCTTAAGCAATGTTCCTTTGAAGTTTTATTTAAACAATCATTTCCCATCTCTATGTATAACAGGTATTATCCTATGCTTTCTTCTGTTAACTATATATATTGTTTTACCTTTGACATCCTGGGCTTAGTTTTGAATACTTTGTTAGTTCTCACTCCAGTTTGTTTCTGTCTATGGTAAACAAAGTTTCCCAACATCTTATAAATGATTCATCCTTTTCCCTTCAACTTGAGGTGTCTCCTTTACCATAAATTAAGTACATATGTACATATACACATGGGTCTCTTTGTACTTTCTATTCCATTCTGTTAGTCAATTTTTCTGTTCTTGGGCCAATTTTTCAATATCTTAGAGAGCAAGCAAGAATAAACCTTGCACATACACTTTTTATTCTTCTTAAATATGACTTATTTGGGAATAATAAGTCTTCCTAGTACATGGAAAATACAACTGGTATTTTGATTGGAATGATATTTATAGATTAATTTAGATGTATAAAGTGTGTGGTATTTTCACAATATTAAGTGAACTATTTCTTCTGGATACAACCAGAAGCAAGAAATGTCTATTTCTAAAAATCATTTATATGTTATTTATTATAGTCTTAAATTTTTCCAAATAATTGCATGTTATATTAAATAATGTGGTAATTATATTTTCATTGAATTTATTCAGATAACATTGTTTCACAAAACCATACAGGTTTCAAGTGTACAACTCAACAAAATATCACCTGCACACTGGATCATGCGCACATTGCCTAAAGCAAAGTCTCCTTCCATCCCTTTTATTCCCCCTTTGCCCACCTCCACCTACCCCCACCCTCATTTCCCCCTGGCCATCACCACACTATTGTCTATGTCTATGTGTTATATATGTAGGGTTTTGGTTATTTTTTGCTTAATTTCTTCACCATCTTTTACCCAGTCCCCCCAGCCCCTTCCCCTCTAACAGCTGTCAGCCTGTTCCATGTATCCATGTCTCTATTTCTATTTTGTCAGTTTATTTTGGTCATTAGATTCCAAGTGTGTTCTTGATTAAGCCAATTTTAGATACATTACAGGTCTTGTTTGAATTGTATTTTCTAGTTGATTACATGTCCCTCTAACATCATCTTATTCAGTGTTCTTAAGACTTAGGCAGTAACAGGTGCCTCAATTCCAGTATAGCTGATTTAAATACAACAGAATGTTGCCCTGGCAGAATAGCTCAGTTTAGAAATATGACAGATTAACAGATCAACAAACTGCATTGGGATAAATACATTTTGTAGTTGTACTATACAAGGGCATCTCTTGTCCCCTATATTTTGGTTCAGACTCCCAAATGTCCAGTTAAGGAGAAACAACTCAATTTTTCCTCAGTATGAATGGTAGGGCAACTACTTTTTCTTTTTCATAGCAAAGCCAGCACACAGCAGAGAAAACTGGGCAACTTAGATTTTAATTTTAAGCAAGTCTGTAGTCTAAGGAGATGTAACCATGGTGGGGAGCTAGCATAAAGATATCACAGTAGAATGTTGTTATATAAGGAAAAGAGAATGAATAATTGATGGTTTAAAAATAAGAAGAAGTGAATTCTTGGGAACAGAGGAAAAGAAATCTCTCATGGCTTCAATTTACAGAGAGTTACTGAGTGTTGGCAATGCACCAGATCCTGTAATCAATCCTGAAGAAGTGGGGATCAAGTAGATAGTCACAGGCTGTGTCCTCATGGAACTTCGAAGATAATGAGTGATCCAGACATTGAGCAACTAAATATAAGAATTTAAACAGGTCCTTAAGCAGGTGAAAGGCAACCATAAATTGATGTTTTTTTTCCTTTCTTCCTCCTTCCCTGCCCTTCTCTCTAAAAGCAATAAATAAGCCCCGGCTGGTGGCTCATGGAAAGGTGCCGGCCTGTGAACCCAAAGATCGCTGGTTCGATTCACAGCCAGGGCACATAACCAGGTTGCAAGCCAGGTCTCCAGCCAGGTCTGTAGCTGGAAGTAAGTGAAAGACAACCATATATTGATGTTTCTCTCCCTCTCTGCCTCCCTTCCTTCCCATCTCTCTAAAAATAATAAACAAAATCTTTTTTAAATAAAAGTAATAAATATTTTTTTTAATAATATAAACAGAGGTGCAACCTTAGAAAGAAGTAGGGATGTATTCTCCTCTAAGATGAGAAGGAGAAAGAGGAAAAAGTAAATGTAATGAGATTCTGATGTAAAGAGAGGCAGGAGTTTAGGGAGCATCATAAATAACAGCTTTACACCATCCCAAAAACTAAAGTAAATACATCAACTAAGAATGAAGGGAACCAATTTATATTTGGTGCCACAAGATGAACAGTTTTTCTATTACAAGTCTAACGACAATACATGGGCAAGTTCCAGCATCAAAAGACCAGTTGAAGGATGGTCCTCAGATCACATGTTTCCATCATTCTGGATACTTCATAACTATGATTCCTGCACAAGCCCCACCTGAGACTAACTAAACCAGAATCCCTCATGGTGGGCCAAGGAGCCACATTTATATCAAGCTACTCAGGAAATTATTATGCACACCATAAATCAAAAAGTGCTGATGAAATTGGGCTAAGTCTACTGTGCTTTAATTTTCTCTGTCAAGGTTCGGTAGCAAATTCCACCATAATTTTAATTCTTTATAAATAATTACATTTGATTTTTTAAAAGTGACTCTTAAAAGTTATACTTCCTTCATCCTAACACTTGTTCTTTCAAAATTATGTTTCTTATTTGCTTTATTAATTTTGTTGCAAGTTAGAAGAAATGAGAAGCTAACTTTTTCATCAGTGGCTGTAAATAGTTTCATATTTGCAAAATATCTTTTGCTTTTTAAGTACCTATTTTAAAAAGCTTAAAATTTGTATTCTAAAAATAAAGACTGGAAGATACTACCAAATAGTATATTGTTTTAGCTAAATTTCTAGTTTTCAGGTTCTAAATCCTTCTACATCCATATTATATCAGCATCCATGCTTAAGTAAGGTTTAAGAAATTGAAGTTTATTGAATTTTGACTATACTGAAAAGCAACTGGCAGTTGAAGGTTAGGTAGATGTAGGAAACAATCAAGAAAGTTAGAGAAGTCCCTAAATAAAGTCCTTCCTTGAATTTCACAGACAGCTTTAAATGCCAAACAAAACACAAAATGCACAATAGTAATGATCTACAGAGAATATTCTCTTAGAAAACTATCCAGTGAATAATATCTACCTTTTCCTAAAATAACATTTGTTACAAAAAATTAAATTGATATGTAGGTATATGTCATATGGATATACAGATTATTCTTATTGAAACATGAGTTATAAGACATAAATCTGTGTTAAAAGGGGAGGAAATTTAAAAGCTTGAAAATATTAAATAAAATTCATAAAATATATTTTCATTAGTTTCAGGAAAATTTTTCTCTGTATGTTGCATTCTAAATTTTAATCACAATAATAATTTCCCTAAAGTATACTACATATTCAAGGTGTATCATCACTATCCAATCTGGAATTTTTTTAAAACAACACCCACTAAAAGTAATGTCCTTTAACAGTTGTCATTAGGACATACCACAAAAAGTATTTCTATGGAACAGAACAATAGGGAGCTATATTCTAATATTGTAATTTAAAGGTATATCATTTATTTTTAAGAACTGGCATAAGTACCTTTACATATTGTTTTATTTGTCAAGAAATATGTTTTAATTGATGAATAGATTTTTTTGATATTCTAAAGGCATACTGGGCTCTAGTCTCCCCAGGCACAACTTATAAGTAGTATTTTTTTTTTTAATTTTATTGTTGTTGTATTACATCCATCCCCTTTTTGCTCCCCTCTGTCCCCCTCACCACCCACCCATTCCCCCCAAAGTCAATCCCACCTGTTGTCCATGTCCATGGTTCCTTTATACTAGGTTCTTGTCTAAGCTGCTCCCCTTTCTTGCCTCTGCCTCCCCCCTCCCCTCAACCTCTTTCCCCCTATAGTAAGTAGTTTTTTTATAGCCAGTTTAAAGCTGAAATACGTTAAATGTCTAAAATTTTAAAATTTTAATCCTAAAGTTTCTCAAAAGATGGACCACAGTCACAAAGAATTTTCCTCCCAAGCTGACTCTCTGTAGATCACCTCGTAAATAAAAGAAGGCTTAACATATTTAATCATTTTTATGTAATCATTTTCATAAAATGAGTGATAATCAAACAGTAAAGACCATCGATAGTTGTAAAATTAGCAATAACAATTTATACTTAATGTTCCTTACTACATGTCAGGCATTGTCCTAACTAATCCTCTCTTCTGTACACAGTAGCCACAGTGATTATAATACAGCCCCAGTGGGGTTATTTCCTCTGCTCTGTTCAGAATCTTGCAGTCACCTCCCACCTCCCTCAGCCCACATGCTCACCTTGGCCTAAAGGCCCTACACGATCTGTACACAGGTTTTCCCCCTTGTCTCATTTCCTACTACTCTCACACAGGGTACAGTGGCCTCCTGACCATTCCTCTTTCCTGCCAGTCACAATCTGCCTTAGCGGCTTCATAGCTGCTGTTCCCTTAGCCTAGAAACATTCATACCTAGATCTCTGCATGGGTCATCCTCTCACTTCCTTCAGATCATTATTCCTAAGTCACCTTTTCAGGAGCACCTTCCCTGCCTACCTTATTTAAATTTGCATAACTTGTCCCCATACTTCCAATTCCCCTGCCTGCCTCTCTCCTAGCATACCCTACGTTTGTCATATTTATTATCTGTCTCCCCACTATAATTTAAGTTCCACAAGAGCAGAGATCGTGTCTGTTTTCTTCACTGCCATGGCCCCAGAACCTAGAAAAGTACACATGATGTAATACACTCAATAAATGTTCATTGAATCGATGAGAGAAGGAATTAAACTTCATCACTTATTTCTGAAGCAAATAGAGGACCACAGGCTTGTGTAATTATGGAGAAATTTAAAGTATCAAAGCATTAAACAATACTAATAATAGCAGGTTTGACAGAGATCTCCTATTATAGCTGTTATTACTCTTGACCAACGTGAGAACTGGGTGGCAGGAAGCAGTCTCTTTTCCAGCCCTCTGTTCCTGATCCATTTTAGGTACTTAATAAATATTACTTGTATACTTTTTGGCCCAGATTTTAAATCTGCTGGGTCTGCAGCAAAGCTGCACTCCTGCGCTTTATTAATCCATAATATTTCAGCAGCCCATCACCCGCAAAATTGGATTTGTATTCTCTGGGTTGACCAAATCTAGACTGGAATATTTCTTGACATAGAAAATATGAAGTTGGAAAGCCCAAGAACTAAAATTATGAGCATAAATCAACACAAAGAACTGCCTCATTCTTGTGGCATCTAAGTCATGGCAGTGGCCCAGGATAACAATATTGCTTACGAACATAATGAATGCAGAACGCTGGCTATGGCCATCACCCTCCGTTGAGTCTTGCTATCTACCATGAAACCCCACCTGCCACCATGATGTCCTGCTTGGCCTTGTGTGTGCTCACGCTGGCTCTGCTCACCTTCATAGCCAACTGTTTAGGCTCAGCTGCGTTCTGTGACTGATGATTGCCATGACTAGAGCATTCCAGTTACTAGCTTGCCAATCATGATGGAAAGTTTGGAGCTACCAAAGAGTGGATTCTTAATAAATACACATTAAACACTCTTTATAGAGTGTCCAGGATGGTGTGCTGCCAATGTTGTCACCACACCAGTTGAGCATGGCACAGTGGAAAGCTTACAGGCTTTGAGGTTGGACAGACATGGGTTTAAATTCCATCTCCAGAGTTTTATAAAAATAGCTCATACTTACTAAAAACTTATTATATACCAGGTACTAAGCTAAGCACTACATATATAAATCATTTGACATAATGATATGACATGAGAAAATTGGGTCTTATTAATGTGCTCCAAGCCATGTAGTTGTTAATAAAAGGCAAAACAGGGATTTAAACCCTATATTTTTCAAATCTATACTTTCAGACACTATTTTATACTAAGGTGTGTGTTGAAGAAAGGAAATTAACTTTAATAATTCATGGAGATTTAAATGAAAAAAAAAACAGAAAAACAAGAACATTACTCAATAAATGTGAAAAACCTGTCTTAAACTTGATGATATTTGAATAATAGTTAATTATTCTGTATTAATAGATTGCTTCACATTTCTAAGGAAGAATTATTACTTTTAGAGATATACAGAAAAATATTTACAGGTACAATAATATTGTGTCTGAATGGGCTTCAAAACAATCCAGTGGGGTAGGATGGATTATAGATTAAATAAAATTATCATAACAATTACTGAAATGGTGAGTACACTGTGGATTATACAATTCATTCTACTTTTTGTTAGAATTAGAAATAACAAATGTTTTGACATACCCCTTAAAATAATATAAAGAACAAAATGTGTGTATGTGTGTGTGTGTACAAAAAAAAAAGAAAAAAAAAAAAATGGGACTTATTTTTATAGCGTCTCCATAAATGGGAAATATACCATTTTGTTTCTTATTAATTTAATATCCCTTTAGATAGATAGTCTCTTAAATGAAAGGTTGCTACAATATAAGACAATGATTTATCTGGAGCCACATTTAAAAAGTAAAGCTCAAGCAATACCATTAGCAATGTTGAACTTGCCCTCCAAACCACAACTGTGTCCTCTGTTGCGCATCCCCAGATTTATATGGTGACGAAGTGAAGAAAGTCAGTGTTTCTTGTTTCACACACAAAGCATTGAAATTTGATCAACTGCAATAAGTAGAGGATTAGTGTTTTCTGGCCAATCATTTGTGTTAAGGGGATAAAATACTTAGGAATTTTTTCCTCAAAACATTTTTTAGGGTCCTGAATTGCAAAACTATCCAGAAAGTACTAGATGAGTAATGCCAATAACAGAATAAGTTTAATTTATACACGTATTTTCTTATAAAGACCTATCAGCATGAAATATGGGCTTTATATTGTTGAATTTTTTCCTCCAAAAAATTAAGTAATGTTAGAGACCTAAAATTTGTAGGAAAGCTCACTTGGTAAACTCACTAGTAATGTGGCCTATATGTCTTCAATTCTGCTACGAAAACATAGGCAGTAATTTGGTGATGGCTTGATAAGAAAAAAAAAAAAAAAGCTATTTCGAGGGAAAAAAATGATTGTACAGTTATATATGATAAAGTGAGCACCAAGTAGGAATTCAGATCTGTCAGCCCATGAAATCTTTTATCTGTTGAAAAAATATTATTGGCCTTTATTATAGTCACCAACAAGGAAGGACTCTTAAAGGGGTTACTCACTGTTAGTGGACAAGTTTTCCATATTCCAAATTTCTCACTTGTTCAAAAATCAATTTGTAGTTTTACCAGAAATGACTCTTTTTGCCATATCAAAACAAGAGAAAATTGAGTTGCACTTAAGTAAATATTCAGAGCATTGAATATTCAAACTATATTGTGAATATAGAGTCACAATATAAGCCTTTGGCCTAGAGGCAAGAATGGAAACATCTAGTCTCCCGGCAACATTTTGGTGAGTCACAGTCAGAAATCACAACTATCATTCTCTTCAGTCATCATCTTCTAAAAGAGATGAAACATCCTCCTTTCTTTAAATATTTTATTTATTTATTTCTAGAGGGAGAGGAAGAGAGAAAGAGAGGGAAAGAAACATTGGTGGACCAGAGAAACGTTGATTGGCTGCCTCTCCCAGGCCTGCAACTAGGGACCTGGCCCACAACCCAGGCATGTGCCCTGGCCAGGAATCAAACTGTCAGCCTTTTTGTTCACAAGCCAGCACTCAATCCTCTAACCCACACCAGCCAGGGCACATTCTTAAAAAGAAATTTAGATCTCAGGAAAAAATTATGATGAAGTTACAATTAAAAGTAACATCTAGACCAGACTGGCAGCTCAGTTGGTTGGAGCATTGTTCTGTCCACCAAAATGTTGTGGGTTCGATTTCCCAGTCAGGGTGCATGCATACAAGAGGCAAAGGTAACAATTAAAAATAAAAATAAAAGTAACAACTAAGAAAAAAATGTACAGTCTTGTATAGCTTGAGTAGCTATATTATTTCTTTTTTACTCTCCCACCATCAACCAAGTCAGGAAAAAGAAAACTATAGTACAACAGAAAGTGCTACTTACAGGCAGAAACTCTGATTTTCAGTCCCAGTTTTGTCTCACATCTGTGTAAGTCAGCCACTCTGTAGATAAGCTTCAGTTTGCTTACCTACAAAAATAAATAAAACAAAAGGAAATTTATAATTAGTTTTCATATATAAATTTATTGGAAAGCAATATCAAAATGTGAGCTAAAGACATGCATATTTTATTTAGCAATGGGGCATAGAAAAAATAGTCAGTGGGAAAAGGTGATCTTTCAGAAGACCTTTATCACATGAATTAAAAGTTTCTTCATTATTTCTGTGTTAATATTTGGTCCACTTAGTCTTGCAGGTTTGCCTTTTCGATTTTCTACCACTCAAATTCTGATTCTCATTTGGGCACCTTCATGAGTTGATCATTTTTCTGTGCTAAGTAAGCCAAATAGTAGTCAAATTCATGCTTTAAGAGTTATATAGATCCACTTTTTAAAATTATATTCAAAGAAAGCTTGCATTTTAACACTGGTTTTTCATTTTAGTAATCATTTTCCTCAAGCCAAATTAAAGTCTGGTCCATGTATTCTTCTTTATCACATTCTTTTCATTGTCAATAATTTAGTCTCAGAGAAGAAAATGAAAGAAAGTTAAAACAAAACAAAACAAAACAAACAAACAAACAAAACCAGAAACAGAAAGGAAAAAAAAATTATAGTGTAAGAATGGAACAAGATAAAATTAAGTGATAGAAATAGTGATTATAAGCAAAAATAAGTGATTTTTAACATAGCTAATCTTTATTTTTCATTAAGCCTTTTTATTAAGCAACAATTCTGTATTGTTAAATTTTAAAACCTATTCTCTCAGTTTCATTATTATAATGCAAACATCTTGTAAAAGTAAAATATAATTTTGTACCAAAACTCACTATGAATGAGAAATTTGGGACTGTACCTTGCTAATATTTTAACTACTTCTTTATTTTTTGAATTCTACAACATATCTAATATTTCACTAGGTTAGTTTCTCTTAAAACATAATTTACTAAGCACATTCATGAATTTGCACACAAATGTTTTAAATGTGTAAATAATGCAGCTCCACTAGGTATTTAAATCACTTTTCTATCTGCTAATTTGGGTGACACAATAAGAATCAATCTTGATAGTCTAGACGAAAATTGAAAAACACTATATTATCAATGTCTTCATTCAATACACCCCTCCCACTCAAAAAGAGATGCTTTCAGAAATGTGTTTGGCAAACTTGATGTTCTTGTAGATCACGATGCTTCAGAAGCATGACTTCTCTGAGGAAACACTAGATCTTGTAACAGAAATATCTCTAAATCTTTTAGATAGCTAGTCCACAGGGAAAGGTTTAAGAAAGGATCAAAGCTTGTTCTTTCAGCTCGAATTATTCCATTACAGCTGAATGTGACATAATTACAAAAGATGTTGGATGTGGAATCTCATCAGGATTATCTGACACTCATCTTTGTTGAAAAAGTCTCCCCAGCTGTTGTTCTGATCGCCCAAATGTGACAGGAGTACAGAGCACAAAAGTACTTGTAGTGACCACTGCTTGGGGTGAGCTTAGCTTCCTTAGGCCATTTTGTGACTTTCCACAAATATCAAGAGTATGGAAAAACAGAAAACATAGCTTCAAATACAGCTCCATTTTCATTGGTAAAGCAGCTTAGAAAACATAAAAAGGCAGCAGCACCAGCAAGGGGCTTATCTATTGGCACATTTGTGTTGGATGCTGCCAAACTCATTTAGGCATACACATTTCAATCAGAAATGATCGTTTGCACTCCTGTGAAAGCTTGTATGTTCTTATTTGTTTGTACAATATCATCTTAATTTATTGCTCTCTTATCCTGATGCTGGGTAATGGCTTTGCTGGTGGAAATTATTGGAGATGACTCAGAAAGGGCACTATGACCCTGAAAATGAAATAAGCTGAATAAATATTTAATTTCCTACTAAGTTTTCCTGGTCATCAGTAAATCACACTTAACATTTTAAAAGGTGTGATTTTTACAAGCACTTACCAAAGTTTCTTTTTTCACTATCATCAGAGAAGTTCAATGGTAAAATATAACATCAAACATAAAATGTTGAATAATTACTCATTCTAAATGATTTGGGAGAAGAAAAAAAAAACTTTTCTTTCCTTCCTTGTCATGGATTACATTTTCTTCATACATTATTAATGAAGTTAAACTACTAGTAACATGCCAAATGTGCTGCACAGGAGATTTGTGCCTAATCCAGCACAAAACAGGCCCAGTCACATAATGATAGAAAAAAGAACAAATGTCAACAGTTTCACACTGGGACTAGATTAAGCAGACCGTACTTACTGATTTCTTACACAAGGATTATCTCACTTTTAGTGCTATGAGAAGGAAGGCCACACTTCTCTTATATTAACATAAAACTGCACCTGAGAGGGAAGAAATGGAGAGAAAATGCTTCATCCTCACTCCCACTCAGCCCCATAGCCATAGAACCTTGATTTATTAAATACCACAAACTTAAGCCATTGTTTGGATAATGGGCTACATAAAAATGTCTAATAGTGATATATAAGGAGTGATACCTTAGAGATCAAATATAATATTGCTTCTCATTGAACTCTGAATTAGATTGTGCTTAAAATAACTGGTGTTTATTGTTTACCCTTCTACTTGCTAGGTTCAGAAAGCTCTGACTTAGGCCCTGGCTGGATTCTTTTACAGGCAATATTAATGTTGAAAGAGTTTAAGGATTTTTTCCCCTTTAATCTCTGGAGGCTAAGTCTGGCAGCCTTTACGTAAGCAAGCTCCCATTGACTTCAGTGAGTGTTTAGCAGTTGCATAAATATCACAGGAGTTGGCTTCATTGTTAGTCTTACTCAAAGGATACATACATATTCGCTGAAAGTGTGGTTTTCAGACTTTCATTATCCATGTTGTCAAGAGGATGTCTATTATTTATGTTAAAAGTATGTCCTATTAAATTACTCTATATTAATTAAACTTACTTATTTACACCTCAAAATACAGACATTACTGTGACCTCAAAAATTACAACTGCCATCCAGTCCAACAATTGATCATATTATATCAATAATAAAATCTTCTAATGTTTCTGTATTAAATAACTTCCCAAATGTACTTTTTAAAAATTTTGATTCTTCTATGGTCAATTAATATTTGACAAAGGAAGAAGGAGCATAAAATTAAGTAAAAATAATCCCTTCAACAAGTGATGTTGGGAGAACTGGACAAGGACTTGCAAACAAATGAAATTAGACCACCAACTTACACTATACTACAGAATAAACTCAAGATGGATAAAAGATTTAAACATAATTCATGCCACCATAAAAGTTCTAGAGGAAAACATAGGCAATAAAATTTCAGATACTCCATGCAGCAATATTTTCACTGACATTTCTCCTAGGACAAGGGAAATAAAGGAAAGAATAAACAAATGGGCTTACATCAAACTAAAAAGTTTCTGCTCAGCTTAAGAAAACATCAGCAAAGTGAAAAGAAAACCAATTGTATGGGAAAATATATTTGCCAATGATCTCCAAACTATATAAAGAACTTATACAACTCATCATCAGGAAGACATTCAATCCAATTTAAAAATGGGCCAAGTACCTGAACAGACACTTCTTCAAGGGAGACATACAGAGAGCCCATACATAAGTTTGTGAAAGGCTGTTCAACATCACTAGCCATCAGAGAGATGCAAATTAAAATCACAATGAGACACCACCTCACATCTGTCAGAATGGCCATGATTAACAAATCAATAAACAAGTGCTGGCAAGGTTGTGGAGAAATGGGGACCCTAGTTCAATGCTGGCAGGAATGCAGACTACTGCAGCCACTGTGAAAAACAGTATGGAATTTCCTCAAAAAACTAAAAGTGAAATTGCCTTTGATCCAGTGACTCCACTGCTAGGCCTATACCCAAAGAATCCTGAAATATCATTTCAAAAGAACCTATGCACCCCTATATTCATAGCAGCACTATTCAGTAGCCAAGTGCTAGAAGCAGCCTAAGTACCCATCAGAGGATGAAAGGATCAAAAAACTGTGGTACATTTACACGATGGAATACTATGCAACAGAAAGAAAGAAGCAACTGCTCCCTTTTTTGTGGCAGTATGGATGGAACTGGAGAATATTATGCTTAGTGAAATAAGCCAGGTGTTAAAAGACAAAAACCATATGATCTCAACTAATACAGGAAACTAATGAATAAAACAAAAAAACAAGCAAAATAGAATCAAAGACATGGAAACAAGGGACAGATGAATAGTGACCAGAAGCAGAGGGGAGGGGGAGAAGAGGGGAAAGAAGGCAAAGGTTTTAGTCAAGAAACTGGTATAAATGACCCATGGACATGGATATGTGAGGCTTGACTGTGGGAAAGGGGCTGGGGTGGGTAGGGCAGGGGAGACCAGTGGGAGGAAAATGGGACAACTGTAATAAAATAATAAATTAATATTTTTTAAATCTTGATTCTTACAAAATATTTCAAAGAACTTTATTTTAAAAGGAATTTTATCTTAAGATGTACTTATATTTGGCTCATTAGTTATTTGTTAATTCACCTTTGTTCTTACTCCAATTGTTTAATACAGTGGCTAAGAATCCAATCTGTCAGTGGGTGAAATATTTAATTATTTAGAGCTATGTGCTTATATTGTATCAAACAATTGTTGGTTATCTTGTTTATAGGCAATTCTGAAATAACTATTTAGAAATTCCTAGCAATTTTTTTAAAAGTAGAAGAAACTTCAGAAATAGAAAATGGGATGGGTTAAGCCACAGGGCTTGACTCACCAAAACAGCAGATACAATTTATCACCATTTGTTATTGGTGGCCACACAGAAAGGAAGGAATAGCTTTTTAACCTCTAAGGAAATTTCAGAAAGAAATATTTTTCCAAGTTAACAGTCTTTTCCTCAAATTCTTTTTCCAATAATTTTGATTAAAATTTTCTTTAGTATGAATCTTCTTTGGCCATTTATAACCAACTCTACCTATGCCTCTGGACAAGTATTCATTTCCAAAGAAAAAGATGAACAAATCTTGCTGAAAAACAAATAACCTCAGGTTCACCTTGAATCCCATATTATATAGGGGTAGATATAGGCATATCTATTCACAATCATAATCAGATTCCCATAAGATAATTTTAAAGCATAATCATAATTTAACTCATTTACATATAATAACATAATCAAGCAAACTCCATTGATTCACCAATGAAGAGTCTATGTAACATGCAGCAAGTAGAGAAACAGGTTACTTAAATAACCAGGTCTTCTGACTTCAAATCTAATACTTTTTTCCTTCACATCAAGACAACCATTCTGTTCATGTTTATCCTCAGTTGCTATATGTTACCCCAAGAAATTAAACTAAAATTTTTCAACCACTAGAAAGAACTTTGAAATATATTTGCAAGCCTCTTTCACTAATATTTTAATATATTTTATTGATTATTCTATTACAGTTGTCCCAGTTTTTCTCTTAGAAGCCTTTCACCTGGAACTCCCTTTCCCAGCAGCAATCCACCCCTTAGTTCATGTCCATAGTTGTGTATGTAAGTTCTCTTTGGCTTCTCACTTTCCTACACTATTCTTAACTTCCCTCTGTCTATTTTATTCCTACCAATTATGCTTTTTATTACCTGCACTATTTCCCCAATCAACCCCGCTCCCTTCCCAGCTGATAACCTTCCAAATGATCTCCATATCTATGATTCCATTCCTGTTCTAATTGTTTGCTCAGTTTTTTCTTTTTTTAGATCCTGTTGTTGATGGTTGTGAACTTATTGCCTTTTTAATGTTCATGGTTTTGATTTTCTTTTTCTTAAATAAATCCTTTTAACATTTCCTGGAATAAGGACTTGGTGATGATGAACTCCCTTAGCTTTACCTCATCTGGGAAGCTCTTTATCTGTCCTTCCACTCTGAATGATAGCTTGGCTGTATAGAGTAATCTAGGTTATAGGTCCTTGCTTTTCACCACTTTGAATACTTCTTGCCAATCCCTTCTTGCCTGCAGAATTTCTTTTGAGAAATAAGCTGATAGTATTATGGGAACTCCTTTGTGGATAACTGTTCTTTTCTCTTGTTGCTTTTAAGATTCTCTCTTTATCTTTAACCTTTGGCATTTTAATTATGATGTGTCTTGGTGTGGTCCTCCTTGGGTGTAGCTTGTTTGGGACTTTCTATACTGGACTTCTATATCTATTTCCTTCACCAAATTAGGGACGTTTTCTTTCATTATTTTTTTAGTAAGTTTTCAATTTCTTGCTCTTCTTTTTCTGGCACCCCTCTGATTCAGATGTTGGCACTTTTGGAGACATCCTAGAGGTTCCTAAGCCTATCCTTGTTTTTTGACTTCTTGTTTATTTTTTGTTGTTGTTCTGGTAGAATGTTTAGCTCTTCCTTATATTTCAAATCATTAGTTGGAATCCCAGCTTCATTCCCTTCTTTGTTGGTTCCCTGTAGATTATTCTTTATTTCATTTAATATTTCATTTCTTCCTTTATTTTTTTGCCACACTCAAGGAGTTCTCTGAGAATCTTGATCACCAGTGTTTTCAACTCTGCATCTGATAGGTTGGCTATCTTTTCTCTTTTTTGCTTAGTTCCGTTTCTGGGGTTTTGTTCTATTCTTTCATTCGGGTTATAGCCCTCAATTTATCAGCCTCCATGTGTTTGTTTCTGTGTATTAGGTAGAGCTACTTTTATTCTTAGTAGTACAGCCTATATAGAAAAGGCACCTATAATTTGTGTGGGGCAGAGCCTTAGGTAATTACCAGGGTGGAGCAACCTGCTTAACCTCTTTGCAGTCATGTGAGAAGGGCCAGGAGAGAGGATAATGCTACCGCCTGGCTTCTGGTGGTTCAACCAGTGTTTGCCCCGTTTCCAGTCACTTCACCTCCATTCCATGTGCAACTAAAGCCCTTCTCTAGCACCCAGGGGGTGAGTCCCAGAGTGGGTAAATTTGCATATGTTCTAAAACTGTGCTGGCCCTTTAACTGGGAAAAATTTGGCAATTCTTCCACCACACCTCCCCTACCCACACTGGTTTCTAAAGCCAGAAGTAATCAGGGTCTATTTTCCTGGCGCTGGAATCCTGGGCTCTGCAGTCTGGCCTAGGGCTGGGATTATTCACTCCCAAGGTATCCCACCCATCCACCACCACCACTGCTACTGCCTTTCTATTCTATACCACCTCTCTGCCTGTCTCTGCAACTTTGCACCTCCTACCTACATTAAAGATGACTGTGTCTTCTTTAATTCCTTGGTTTCTAGACTTGGTCCTGGAGCAAAATATAGGCAGTAAACTTTTTATCCTACGCAAAAATATGTTTACTGATACTTCACCAAGGGCAAAGGAAATCAAAGAACAAATCAATAAACGGGACTATATCAAATTGAAAAGTTTCTGTTCAGCTAAAGAAAATATCAGCAAAATTCAAAGGGAACCAACTGTATGGGAAAACATTATTGCCAATGATACCTCAGACAAGGGTTTGATCTCCAAAATACATAAAGAACTAATGATGGGGGGAATGGGTGGGTGGGGAGGGGGACAGAGGGGAGCAAAAAGGGGATGGATGTAATACAACAACAATAAAATTAAAAAAAAAAAAAAAAAA
>PVIW01014021.1:0-25070 GCA_004026585.1 Noctilio leporinus | reverse complement strand
CCTTTGTCAAATATGAGTTGACCATAGAGTCCTGGGTTAATTTCTGGGCTCTCTATTCTGTTCCATTGATCTATATGTCTATTCTTATGCCAGTACCATGCTGTTTTGATGACAGTAGCCTTGTAGTATTGTTTGAAGTCCGGGATTGTGATTCCTCCTACCTTGTTCTTTCTCAAGATTGTGGTGGCTATTCGTGGGCGTTTTCGGCTCCATATAAATTTTTGAAGTATTTTTTCTATTTCTGTGAAGTCTGTGATTGGTATTTTAATTGGGATTGCATTGAATCTGTAGATGGCTTTGGGTAGTATGGACATTTTAATGATGTTAATTCTTCCCATCCACGAACATGGCATATGCTTCCATTTATTTGTGTCTTCCTTGATTTCTTTCTTCATTGTTCTGTAGTTTTCTGAGTACAGGTCTTTTACCTCCTTAGTTAAGTTGATTCCTGGGTACTTTATTTTTCTTGTTGCTATGGTAAATGGGATTTGTTTTTTCGCTTCTATTTCTGTTGTTTCATTATTGGTATACAAAAATGCTTTTGATTTCTGGATATTGGCTTTATACCCAGCTATTTTGCTAAATTTGCTTATTAGGTTGAGTAAATTTTTGGTGGAGCCCATCGGGTTTTTTATGTACACTATCATATCATCTGCAAATAATGACAGTTTGACTTCCTCCTTTCCAATTTGGATACCTTTGAATCCTTTTTCTTCTCTGATGGCTATGGCTAGAACTTCCAAGACAATGTTGAATAGAAGTGGAGAAAGTGGACAGCCTTGTCTCATTCCTGATCTTAGGGGGAAAGCTTTCAGTTTTTGTCCATTAAGTATGATGTTGGCTTCAGGTTTCTCATAGATGGCCTTTATGATGTTGAGGTATGCTCCCTCTATTCCCATTTTGTTGAGGGTTTTTATCCTAAATGGTTGCTGTACTTTATCAAATGCTTTTTCAGCATCTATTGATATGATCATATGGTTTTTATCTTTCAATTTGTTGATGTGGTGTATTACATTTATTGATTCACAAATGTTGTACCATCCTTGCATCCCTGGGATGAAGCCCACTTGATCATGGTGTATGATCTTTGTAATATACTGCTGAATCTGATTGGCCAATATTTTGTTGAGAATTTTAGCATCTATGTTCATCAGAGATATTGGCCTGTAGCTTTCTTTCTTAGTTGTATCTTGCCCTGGTTTTGGGATTAGAATAATATTGGACTCATAGAAAGAGTTTAGGAGTCTTCACTCTTCCTGAATTTTTTGGTATAGTTTGAGGAGGATAGGAGTTAGTTCTTCTTCAAATGTATGGTAAAATTCACCTGTGTAGCCATCTGGTCCAGGGCTTTTGTGCTTTGGGAGATTTTGGATTATTCTTTAATTTCATTAGTTGTTATTGACCTATTCAGGCTTTCTGCTTCTTCTGGGTTCAGTTTTGGTAGATTATACCTTTCCAGAAATGTGTCCATTTCATCCAGGTTGTCATATTTTTTGTCATAGAGTTGTGTGTAGTAATTTCTTACAATCTTTTGTATTTCTGAGGTATCAGTTGTGATTTCCCCTCTTTCAGTTCTGATTCTGTTTATTTGGGTCCTCTCTCTCTTTTTCTTGATGAGTCTGTCAATTTTGTTTATTTTTTCAAAGAACCAGCTCCTGGTCCTGTCGATTCTTCGAATTGTAGTTTGAATCTCTGAGCTACTTAGTTCTGCTCTGATCTTGATGATTTCCTTCCTTCTACTTGCTCTAGGCTTTGTTTGTTGTTGTTCCTCTAGTTCTTGCAGGTTTGTGGTTAGGTTGTTTTTATAAACTTCTTGTAACCTTTTTTGGAAGGCCTGTATTGCTATAAATTTCCCCTTGAGAACTGCCTTTGCTGTATCCCATAGGTTTTGGGCTGTTGTGTGTTCATTGTCATTTATTTCCAGGAACTTTTTTTTTTTTAATATTTTATTTTCATTATTTTTAGAAAGAGGGGAAGGGAGAGAGGCAGAGAGGAAGAGAGACATCAATGTATGGTTGCTTTTCACCTGCCTCCAGCCACAGACCTGACTGGAGACCTGGTTTGCAACCTTGTTATGTGCCCTGACTGGGAATCGAACCTGCAACCTTTGGGTTCACAGGCCGGCGCCTTGTCCACTGTGCTACCAGCCAGGGCATATTTCCAGGAACTTTTTGATTTCATCTTTGATCTCATTGTTGACCCCTTCATTGCTTAAAAGCATGTTATTCAGTCTCCATGAGTTAGAGAATTTTTGGGTTTTTCCCTTGAATTTGGTTTCTAGTTTCAAGCCATTGTGATCTGAGAAGATACTTTGTATGATTTCAATTTTCCTATATTTGTGGAGGCTTGTGCTGTGACATACCATGTGGTCTATCTTGGAGAATGATCCATGTGCATTTGAGAAGAATGTGTATTTTGCTTCTTTGGGGTAAAAGACTCTGTAGACATCAGTTAGGTCCATTTCCTCTAGAGTGTTGTTCAATGCCACAACATCTCTGGGGATTTTTTGTTTGGAAGATCTGTCCATTATTGATAGTTGGGTATTAAAATCCCCTACTATTAGTGTGTTGCTGTCTATGTCTTTCTTAAAGTCTTCCAAGATTTTCCTTATATATTTCGGAGCTCCTATGTTGGGTGCGTATATGTTTATCAGAGTTATTTCTTCTCGATGGCTTGTTCCCTTAAGTATTATGAAATGTCCCTCTTTGTCCCTTTTTATGTCCTTCATTGTAAAATCTATTTGATCTGAAATCAGTATTGCTACTCCAGCTTTTTTTTCATGTCCATTTGCTTGATGTATAGTTTTCCATGCCTTCACTCTCAATCTGTGTTGATCTTTTGTTCTGAGGTGGGTCTCTTGAAGACAGCATCTATGTGGGTCATGTTGTCTTATCCATTCGGCTACCCTATGTCTTTTGATTGGTGCATTTAATCCGTTTACATTTAAGGTGATTATTGATTGATACTTATTCATTGCCATTTTCTCCCTTTGTGTCTGTATTCCTCTTTGGCTTTCTCTGTTTCTTCATTTTGTTTGTTTACTTATTTTTATAGCAGACCCTTTAGCATTTCTTAAAATGCTCGTTTGGTAGAGATGTATTCTTTCAGTCTTTTTTTGTCTGGGAAGCTCCTTATTTCTCCTTCTATCTTGAATGAGAGCCTTGCTGGGTAGAGTATTCTTGGTTGCAGGCCTTTGTTGACCATGACTTGAAATACTTTTTGCCATTCCCTTCTGGCTTGAACTGTTTCTGTTGAATAATCATTTGATAGCCTTTTTGGAGCCCCTTTGTATATAAATAAAATATTTTTTAATAAAAAGACTACAGTATTCAAGACAATGTGATATGGGTAAAAGAATAGACAAACAAATGAATAGGACAGAGTGGCAAGCCCAGAAATAAACCCACATAAATATACTCAACTGATATTTTGACAAAGGAGCAAAGGCAAGACAGTGAAGTTTGCTTAGTATTCATAGTCCTTGCATCAAATGATGGAACAACTGGAGATTCATATGCAAAAAAAAAAAAAAATGAATCAAGATACTTACCCTAACCTTTTACAAAAATAAGCCAACAATACATCATAAAACTAAATATAAAATGTAAAACTATAAAATTCCTGGACATTACATGGGACTAAACCTAGGTGACTTTGAGTGAGGCAATGAATTTTTTAAAAGATTTTATTCATTATTTTTTAGTGAGAAGGTCAGGGAGGGAGGAAGAAAGAGAGAGAACATCAATGTATGGTTGCCTTTCACCTGCCTCCAGCTACAGACCTGGCTGGAGACCTGGCTTGCAACCTGATTATGTGTCCTGACTGGGAATCGAACCAGCAACCTTTGGGTTTGCAGGCTGGCACCTATCCACTGAGTCCCTGGCCAGGAAGGCAATGAATTTTTAGATATAACAGCAAAGGCATGATCCATGAAATAAATAATTGATAAGCTAGACTTCCTTAAAATGAAAGGCTTTTGCTCTGGAAAAGACATTGTCAAGGGAATTGGAAGGCAGTCCACCAAGCTAGATATATCCAATGATGGAATTTATCCTAAATATACAAAGAACTCTTAAAATTGAACAATAGGTAAAACAGCTCAGCTTAAAAGTGGGCCAAAGATCTTTTTGAGCTTCCTTTTTAAATTAAATTTATTGGGATAACATTGATCAATAATATTTGTATGTTTCCAGTGTACAATTCTATAACATATCATCTCTATGTAGCATTGCATGTTCACCACCCAAATCTAGCCTCCCTCTGTCACCATATATTTGACCTCCTTTACCCTCTTCATTATTGCCCCCACCCTTTTCCCCTGTGGTCATCACCATACTGTTGTCTGTGTGTAGTAGTTTGTTTTCTCATTTGTTGATTTCTATTTTATTTCCCACAGATGAGTGATATCATATGGTTCTTGTCTTTTTACATCTGACCTAATTCACTTAGCATGATTCTCTTAAGATCCATCAATGTTGTCACAAATGGCAATACTTTATACTTTTAATGGCTGAGGAATACTCCACTGTATACACATATCACATCTTTATCCAAGCATCCATTGAAGGACACTTAGATTGTTTCCGTGCCTTGGCTACCATGAATAATGCTGCGATGAACACAGTGGTATATATATTTTTATGAATTAAATGTTTTAAAACATTGGACCATGGATCATAACAGACACCTCACCAAAGAATATATATATATGGTAAATAAACTTATGAAAATTTGTTCCATATCATATGTCATCAGGGAAATGCAAATTAACACAACACTATAACTTCACTTATATATTAGAATGGCCAAAATCCAGAACATTGACAACATCAAATGCTGACAAGGAGGTGGATCTATAGGCACTCTCATTCAATACTGGTGGGAATGAAAATTGGTGCAGCCACTGGCAAAAAGTTTTGACAGCTTCTTACAAAACTAAACATACTCTTGACCAAATGATTCAGCAGTTGTACTCCTTGCTATTTACCTAAAGGAGTTGAAAACTTATGTCCACACAAAAATATGCACTTGTACGTTTATAGTAGCTTTTTCCATAATTGCCAAAAACTTGGAAGCAACTAAGATGCCCTTCAGTAGGTAAACTAATAAATTGTGGTACATCTAGATAATAGAATATTATTCATCTCCAAAAGAAGTGAAAAGAGAAGTCCAGAAAGATGGTGACAGAGTAGAGAGCAGTGCAGATGGCGTTCTTGAGTACCCGAACAGCTGGAGGATAGGACAGGGAGCATGAGATGTCTACAGTTCCCTAAGAATTGGAGTGGTAAGCATCTGGACTCAGGGAAGCACAACCCAGAGCTACAGAGACCTAGAGGGAGGAGAGCAGGTGAGACAGTTCCAAACCAGCTGACAGGCCGAGGTCGGTTCTGGGCAGTGGCAGCTCTACCCAGAGGGGCATATTTAACTGAAGACAGCTCCAGGCTCCCAGGAGACTAGAAATCTGAGCAGTGAAGTGTGGGCAGTGAGGGCAAATGCCGGAGGGAATGAGGAATTGAACTTCTACAGGGGAGGGACTGTGTGAGAGCCTAACTCCAGAGTATGAGAGAGGAAGCTCCTCACTGGGCCAGAGATGGAGGAGAAGAGACCTGCAGGGAGCAGGAGTGGGGGAGCAGGGAAGTGCACCAGCCGGAGCGGCGAGAGGACTGAAAACAGTGCCGCTGTGCCACCGGGGAAAGAGCGGCTTGAAGCCCCTGCAAGGGGGTAAGCCCAGCCCCACGCACCCACACCAGCTCCCAGGCCCCCACAGAAACTCCAAACTGTGAGCCAAGAACTTGCAACTGGTACAACTGGCGTGCCCATTGCAGGCAAGAAAGGCTGTGCTGCGAACACTCTGGGGAGCCAGGCAAGTATCACAGAGCCAGTGATACTCCTCAAAAACTCCTCAAAGAGCTGGACTGCTTGGAGGGTTAACCTTTCACCCTGGGGAGCCAGGCACTGTTAGTGGACAGGGGCTACTTCCTCCTGGAGCTGCAGGGGCAGGGCCAGTCATCACAGGAACCAGAGAGATTGCTGGCCACCCAGCATTGGGGCCAGGTGCCCATCGCAGGAAGGAACGTCCTCCAGGAACTGGAGGGAGAGGAGCAGCCATAGACACCACACAAGTACCCTGCTGGTCTTCACACGGAAACTGCTGGTCTTCACACCAAAACATCTGCAGCACTGAAACCCAGCTAGGCTACTGGAGGCCCAGCCTACCTGGGGGCTGACACTCAGAATCAGCCCTGAGGGTGACAGCCATAGGCCCTGCCACTCCAAGACCACTCAGCTAGTTTGTAGACTGCAGAGACCTGACCAACAAAAACAGGCAGACTCAGGAAATGGATTGCTGCTAATCTCAAACACCTGAGTTACACTGAGAGCTACAGGAACTATTAATCCCTAATGAGCAGCTCAAAAACAGTGTATGGGAAAGGATAGGCGTGTCTCCCAATCAGCCAACTGGAAGGAAAGGAGAAACATATACAACCAATCCAGAATACAACCAGACAGCCCAAGTTAATGATGAAAAGGCCACCCCAAGAGCAACAAGTGGAGAAAATCTAGGAGACTTCAACACTGAACTCCACAAATCTAACAAAGAAGGGTGCTCAACAAAGGCAAGAAAGAACAGCTGATTAATCCAAGAAAGAAAAAACAAAACCAACAACACCCAAAATGAGGAAAAAAAGAATCAGTCTATCACCAAAAGGAAAGGAAGAATCCCCAGAAAGATCACCAAATGAAACAGAGGCACCTGACCTATCAGATATGAAATTCAAAAGAATGACGTTAGAGAAGCTCAGTGAGCTCAGCCAGCTCAAAGAAAACTAGAAACAACTCCAGGAAAGTTACAAGGAACTTACTGAGAGCTACACAAGCATCAAAAAGGACTTAGAAACTACCAGTAAGAGCCAGGAGGAAATGAAGAATACAATTACTGAGTTGAAGAATACAGTAGAAGGAATCAACAGTAGGCTAGAGGAAGCAGAGGACCGGGTCAGGAAGTTGGACAACGTAGAAAAATACTCCAAGACAGTACAAGAGAATGAAAAAAGGCTGAACAAGAATGAAGAGGTTTAAAGAGAGCTGCAGGACATGAAATGTAATAACATCCATATCATAAGGATACCAGAAGGAAAAAAGAAACAAGGAATGGAAAACCTGTTCGAAAAAGTAATGATAGAAAATTTCCCTAACATGATGAGTGAAACATTACTCAAGTTCAGGAAGCACAGAGGGTCCTAATGAAGATTAACCCAAACAGACCCACTCCAAGGCACATTATAATTAAAATGGCAAATTTCAAAGACAAAGAGAGAATCCTAAAAGCATCAAGAGAGAAACCACAAATAACATATAAGGGGGTTCCTATAAGGCTATCAAATGATTATTCAACAGAAACGATTCAAGCCAGAAGGGAATGGCAAAAAGTATTTCAAGTAATGGTAAACAAATGCCTACAACCAAGAATACCCAGCAAGGCTCTCATTCAAGATAGAAGGAGAAATAAGGATTTTCCCACACAAAAGAAGACTAAAAGAATACATCTCTACCAAACCAGCATTGCAAGAAATGCTAAAGGGTCTGCTTAAAAAATAAAATGAAGAAACAGAGAGAGCCAAAGAGGAATACAGGTACAAAGTGAGAAAATGGCAATGAATAAGTATCAATCAGTAATAACCTTAAATGTAAATGGATTAAATGCACCAATCAAAAGACATAGGGTAGCTGTCTTCAAGAGACCCACCTCAGAACAAAGATAGACACAGATTGAGAATGAAGGTATGGAAAATAAATATATATTAAGCAAATGGACACGGAAAAAAAAGGTTGGAATAGCAATATTTATTTCAGACCAAATATATTTTACAATTATGGGCATAAAAAGAGATAAAAAAGGACACTTCATAATCCTTAAAGGAACAATACATCAAAGAGAAATAACTCTGGTAAACATAAATGAAATGCACCCAACGTAAGAGCTCCGAAATATATAAGGAAAATCTTGGAGGACTTCAAGAAGCATATAGACAGCAACACACTAATAGTAGGGTATTTTAATACTCCACTATCAACAATGGACAGATCTTCCAAATAAAAAAATCATCAAAGATGTTGTGGCATTGAACAACACTCTAGAGGAAATGTACCTAACTGATGTATACAGTCTCTTACCCCAAAGAAGCAAAATAAACATTCTTTTCAAATGCACATGGATCATTCTCTAACATAGACTACATGGTAGGTTACAAGACAAGCCTCCACAAATACAGGAAAATTGAAATCATACCAAGCATCTTCTCAGATCACAATGGCTTGAAACTAGAAACCAATCTCAAGGGGGAAAAAAAACAAAAATACTCTAACTCATGTAGACTGCATGACATGCTTTTAAGTAATGAATGGGTTAACAATGAGATCAAAGATGAAATCAAAAAGTTCCTGGAAACAAATGGCAATGAACACACAACAGCCCAAAACCTATGGGACACAGCAAAGGCAGTGCTCAGAGGGAAATTTATAGCAATACAGGCCTACCTAAAAAGGTCACAAGAAGTCCATAAAAACGACCTAACCACAAAGCTGCAAGAACTAGAGGAGCAACAACAAACAAAACCCAGAGCAAGTAGAAGGAAGGAAATCATCAAGATCAGAGCATAACTAAATAACTTAGAGATTCAAACTACGATTCAAAGAATCAACAAGTCCAGCAGCTGGTTCTTTAAAAAAATAAACAAAATTGACAAGCCCTTATCCAGACTCATCAAGAAAAAGACAGAGAGGACCGAAATAAATGGAATCAGAAATGACAGAGGAGAAATCACAACTGATACTTCAGAAATACAAAAGATTGTAAGAAATTATTACAAACAACTGTATGACAAGAAATATGACAACCTGGATGAAATACACATTTCTGGAAATGTATAATGTACCAACACTGAATCCAGAAGAAGCCAAAAGCCTGAATAGGCCAATAACAACTAGTGAAATTGAAGAAGTAATCCAAAATCTCCCAAAGCACAAGAGCCCTGGACCAGATGGATACACAGGGGAATTTTACCAAACATTTAAAGAAGAACTAACTCCTATCCTTCTCAACCTATACCAAAAAATAAAATAAAATAAATACAGGAAGAGGGAAGACTCCCAAATTCCTTCTATGAGGCCAATATTATTCTAATCCCAAAACCAAGCCAAGACACAACTAAGAAAGAAAACTAGAGGCCGATATCTCTGATGAACATAGATGCTAAGATCCTCAACAAAATATTGGCCAAACATGTTCAGCAGTACATTACAAAGATCATACACCATGATCAAGTGGGTTTCATCCCAGGGATGCAAGGATGGTACAACATTCGTAAATCAATAAATGTAATACACCACATCAACAAATTGAAAGATAAAAACCGTATGATCATATCAACAGATGCTGAAAAAGCATTTGATAAAGTACAACAACCATTTATGACAAAAGCCCTCAACAAAATGGGAATAGAGGGAGCATACCTCAACATCATAAAAGCCATCTATGAGAAACCTGAAGCCAACATCATACTTAATGGACAAAAACTGAAAGCTTTCCCCCTAAGATCAGGAATGAGACAAGGCTGTCCACTTTCTCCACTTCTATTCAACATTGTCTTGGAAGTTCTAGCCATAGCCATCAGAGAAGAAAAAGGAATCAAAGGTATCCAAATTGGAAAGGAGGAAGTCAAACTGTCATTATTTGCAGATGATATGATAGTGTACATACAAAACCCAATAGGCTCCACCAAAAACTTATTTAACCTAATAAGAAAAGTTAGTAAAATTGTTGGATATAAAGTCAATATCCAGGAATCAAAAGCATTTTTGTATACCAATAATGAAACAACAGAAATAGAAGTGAAAAAACAAATCCCATTTAACATTGCAACAAGAAAAATAAAGTACCTAGGAATAAACTCAACTAAGGAAGTCAAAGACCTGTACTCAGAAAACTACAGAACAATGAAGAAAGAAATCAAGGAAGATACAAATAGATGGAAGCATATACCATGTTCATGGATGGGAAGAATTAACACCCTTCAAATGTCCATACTACCCAAAGCAATCTACAGATTCAATGCAATCCCAATTAAAATACCAATGACAGACTTCACAGAAATAGAAAAAATACTTCAAAAATTAATATGGAGCCCAAAACGCCCATGAATAGCCACAGCAATCTTGAGAAAGAAGAACAAGGTAGGAGGAATCACAATACCGGACTTCAAACAATACTACAAGGCTACTGTCATGAAAACAGCATGGTACTGGCATAAGAATAGACATATAGATCAATGGAACAGAATAGAGAGCCCAGAAATTAACCCAGGACTCTATGGTCAACTCATATTTGACAAAGTGGGAAGGAACATCCAATGGAGTAAAAACAGTCTCTTCAACAAATGGTGCTGGCAGTACTGGACAGCAACATGCAAAAAGATAAAACTAGACCACCAACTTACACCATACCACAGAATAAACTTAAGATGGATAAAGGATTTAAGTATAAGTAGTGCCACCATAAAGGTCCTGGGGAAAAATATAGGCAGTGAACTTTTTGATATCCTATGTAGAAATATGTTTACTCATACTTCACCAATGGCAAAGGAAATAAAAGAACAAATCAACAAATGGGACTATAGCAAATTGAAAAGTTTCTGTTCCGCTAAAGAAAATATCAGCAAAATTCAAAGGGAACCAACTCTATGAGAAAACATAATTGCCAATGATACCTCAGACAAGGGTCTGATCTGCAAAATATATAAAGAACTAATCCAACTTAGCACCAGGGAGACAGAGAGCCCAATTGAAAAACGGGCAAAGTACCTGAACAGACAACTCACTGAGGAAGATATACAAAGGGCCCAGAGGCATATGAAAGAATGCTCAACATCGCTAGTCATCAGAGAGATGCAATTTAAAACCACAATAAGATACCACCTCACACCTGTCAGAATGGCAATCATCAACAAATCAACAAACAAGTATTGGCGAGGATGTGGGGCAAAGGGAACCCTTAAGCATTGTTGGTGGGAATGTAGGCTGATGCAGTCATTGTGGAAAACAGTATGGGGTTTCCTTAAAAAACTCAGAATTGAATTGCCTTTTGATCCAGCAATTCCACTACTTGGACTATACCCAAAGAACCCTGAAACACCCATTCATAAGAACCTATGTACAGTTATGTTCATAGCAGCACTATTTACAATATCCAAGTGCTAGAAACAGCCTAAGTGCCCATCAATGGATGATTGGATAAAAAAACTTTGGTACATTTACACAATGGAATACTATACAGCAGAAAGAAAGAAGGAACTCCTACCCTTTGCAACAACATGGATCAAACTGGAGAGTATTATGCTTAGCGAAATAAGCCAGTCAGTGAAGGACAAATACCATATGATCTCACCCATTACAGGACAATAATGAACAAAACTAATAACAAGCAAAACAGAACCAAATATATGAATACAGTGAATAGGCCTTCAGTAGTCAGGGGGTAAGGGGTTGCGGGGAGGGGGGAGGCAGAAGCAAGGAAGGGGAGCAGTTTAGACAAGAACCTAGTATAAAGGGACCATGGACATGGACAACAGGTGGGATTGACTTTGGGGGACATTGGGTGGGTGGGGAGGGGGACAGAGGGGAGTAAAAAGGGGATGGATGTAATACAACAACAATAAAATGAAAAAAAATTAAAAATATCCTTATACATCTAAAAAAATATATCCAAATCAATAACGTCATTGATGAAGATGAAAAAATAATAAAATAAAAAGAAAAATAATACCTAGAAATAAACTTAACTAAGAAGGTAAAAGACCTGTACTCAGAAAACTACAGAACATTGAAGAAAGAGATGAAAGAATACACAAATAAATGGAAGCATATAGCATATTCAATGATGGGAAGAATTAACATCATTAAAATGTCCATACTACCCAAAGCAATCTATAGGTTAAATGCAATCCCAATTAAAATACCTATGACAGACTTCACAGAAACAGAAAAAAAAATACTTCAAAATGTATATGGAGCCAAAAACACCCACGAATAGCCACAACAATCATTTTTTCTTCATTAATTTTATTGTTGTTGTGTTACATCCACAGCAATCTTGAGAAAGAAGAACAAAGTAGGAGGAATAACAATACCAGACTTCAAACAATACTACAAGGCTACTGTCATCAAAACTATCACGTACTAGCATAAGAATAGACATATAGATCAATGGAACAGAACAGAGAGCCCAGAAATTAACCCAGGACTCCATGGTCAACTAATTTCGACAAAGAGGGAAGAAACATAAAATGGAGTAGAAGCAGTCTCTCCAACAAGTGGTGTTGGGAGAACTGGACAGCAACATGCAAAAAGATAAAACTAGACCACCAACTTACACCATATACCATAATAAACTCAAGATGGATAAAGGATTTAAACATAAGCAGCGCCATCATAAAGGTCCTAGAGAAAAATACAAGCAGTAAACTTTTTTATATCCTACACCAAAATATGTTTACTGACACTTAACCAAGGGCAAAGGAATTAAAAGAACAAATCAACAAATGGGACTATATCAAATTGAAAAGTTTCTGTTCAGCTAAAGAAAACACCAGCAAAATTTAAAGGGAACCAACTGTATGGGAAAACATAATTGTCAATGATACCTCAGACAAGGGTTTGATCTCCAAAATATATAAAGAACTAATGCAGCTCAACACCAGGGAGACAGACAGCCCAATTAAAAAATGGGCAAAAAGCCTGAACAGACAACTCACTGAGGAAGACATACAAAGGGCCCAGAGGCATATGAAAGAATGCTCAACATCACTTGCCATCAGAGATGCAAAATAAAACCACAATAAGTTACCACCTCACACCTGTCAGAATGGCAATCATCAGCAAATCAACAAACAACAAGTTTTGGTGAGGATGTGTAGCAAACGGAACCCTTATGCACTGTTGGTGGGAATGCAGGCTGGTGCAGCCACTGTGGAAAACAGTATGGGGTTTCCTTAAAAAACTAAAAATGGAACTGCTTTTTGATCCAGCAATTCCACTACTTGGACTATACCCAAAGAATCCTGAAACACCAATTCATAAGAACCTATGCACACCTATGTTCATAGCAGCACTATTTACAATAGCCAAGTGCTGGAGACAGCCTAAGTGCCCATCAGTGGATGATTGGATAAAAAAACTTTGGTACATTTACACAATGGAATACTACATAGCAGAAAGAAAGAAGGAACACCTAACCTTTGCAATAACATGAATGGAACTAGAAAGTATTATGCTTAGTGAAATAAGTCAGTCAGTGAAGGACAAATACCATATGACCTCACCCATTACAAGACAATAATGAACAAAACCGACAATAAGGAAAACAGAACCAGATATATGAATAAAGTGAATTGGCCTTCAGTGGGCAGGGGGAAGTGGAATGGCAGGAGGGGGAAGGAAGTGGCAAGGAAGGGGAGCAGTTTAGACAAGAACCTAGTATGGAGGCACTGTGGACATAGACAACAGGTGGGATTGTGTTTGCAGGGGAATGGGTGGATGCGGAAGAGGACAGAGGGGAGTAAAAAGGGGATGGATGTAATACAACAATAATAAAATTAAATTTGAAACATTTTTTAAAAAGTGAAAAGACATGGGGGTAACTTTAATGCATATTAATAACTTAAAGTAGCCTATATTAAGAGGCTACATAGTGTATGACATTCTTGAGAGGGCAAAACTATAGATTAGTAAAAAGATCAATGGTTGCTCATTTGCAAGTTTAGGATGAGTAGGCAGAGCACAGAGCAGTTTTAGGGCAGTAAAAGTACTGTTTATGATACTATAATGGTGGGTACATGCCATATACATTTACCAAATTCATAGAATGTACAATGCCAAAAGTGAACCCTAAGATAAACTACAGACTTTGGGTGATTATGATGTGTTTATGTAGGTTCATTAATTGTAACAATGTACCTCTCTGGTAGGGGACATAAATAATGGGGAGACTGTGTATGTGCAGGACAAGTAGTATATGGGAAATCTCTGTACTTTCCTGTCAATTTTGCTGTGATCCCAAAACTTTTCTAGAAATTAAAATCTTTTTAAAAAAACAATAGCATAAAATAATATTTATAAAATTGGTAATAGTAGCAAAAGCTGAGGGACAGGAAAGAAGCCAAAGTTCAACAAGGATATGGTATCAAAGAGTGCACAGAAAGAAATGGAAAATACTGGAAGTGGTAAATGAGAGCATTAATACAAAATCATTAGATATTTTACCTCTATTTTGTCTTAGCTTCTTTAAAAGAGACTTGATTAGAGGGCAGTTATAATACTGTATTATTGAGTTTGCAATTTAAAAATATATTTTTTAACATTTAAATGAACTGGAATGCTCAGCAGGTTTAACATTCATTAATCATTCGATTCCCAGCCAGGGTACATAACCAGGTTGCAAGCCAGGTCTCCAGCCAGGTCCTTAGCTGGAGGCAGGTGAAAGGCAACCATATGTTGAAGTCTCTCTCCTTCTCTGCCTCTCTCCCTTCCCCTCTCTGTAAATAATAAAAAATAAAATATTTTTTAATTTGTAAATCAATATAACATACTATATTAGTAGAGAAGACAGAAAAAACAGCTCAATAGTTGAAATAAAAGCATATGAGTATTTTAAAATCTGGAAAACACCCATTTTATAATAACCTCAACAAACTAGGAAGATAAGATAATTTATTCAACATGATGAAGAACCTTTATTAAAAACCCATAACTGACATCATAATACTGAAAGTCTATTTGCTTCCCTCATAATATCAAAGAAGAAAAAGGTGTCCACTATTGCCACTTGTATTTAGCATTACACTTTAGCATAGCCAAAGTAATTGGGCAAGAAAATAAATAAGAGGCATCCAGATTAGAAAAGAAGAGGTAAAAGAGTCTGTATTTGTGGATAACACGGTCTCATATATAGAAAATACTAAGGAATCCTCTTTAAAAAACTAACGTAAATTAGTTAAGCAAGGTGACAAAATACAAGGTGAATGTATGAAAATAAATTGTATTTTTATATACTAATAATGAACAGTCCAAAAATAAAATCAAGGAAACATTTGTATTTATAATAGTGTCAAAAAGAATTAAAAACTTATAAATAAACATAACAAAAGTATAAAATTTATACATTGAAAACTAAGAACTATTAGCCAAAAAATTAAAGACCTAAATAAACAGAAACACATCTTAATTTTATGGATCAGAAGGGTCAATGTCAATACTCCTTTGAACATGGTGCTATGAGTGGCGCAGATTGTGTTATCTAGGGCCTGCATCTTGCCCATCAGCTGCCCTGGGGCCTGAGGGTGGGCACCTTCTGGACACTACACATCAGCCCCAATCTGCTGTTCATAGGTAAGCTCGCAGAGACATGAACATATAACAATAAAAATGATATTAAAACAGTGAGAATCAATCAATTTTGCATAAGAAGCTTTGGTAGATGTTGTTTACTATAGTCTGCCTGAAATTGGGCCAAGATGGAACAAATGAGGTGAGTTTGCTTTGAAGCGTGTGAAAGTTGCTAGTGAACTCTTTTCTCCTCTAACAGGAAAAGTAACTGAAATTAATGAAACCCTTGCAGAAAATCCAGGACTTGTCAACAAATCTTGTTATGAGAATGGTTGGCTGATCAAGATGACACTGAGTAACCCTTCAGAACTAGATGAAATAATGACTGAAGAAGCATATGAGAAATACATAACCTCTATGGAAGAGTGAAAATAGACTCCCCTAAATAAAGTAGTATGAAACAAATGAATAAACAAAAGAAGTGTCAATGTTGTCAAAATAGCAGTAATTCACAGTTTGGTTCCTAGATGCAATGCAAATTATATCAAAATTCCAGAATTTTATTTTAGAAATTAAAAAGTTGATGTCAAAATTCATATAAAAATTAAAAGAACACAAAGTATTGAAAACACTTTTGATATAAAAGAGGTAAGTTAGAGGACTTGCTGATTTTATTTATTTTTAAGAATTTTTACTTATTATTCTTAGAGAGAAGGTCAGGGAGTGGGGAAGAAAGAGAGAGAAACATCAATGTATGGTTGCCTTTTACCTGCCTCCAGCTGGGGACCTGGCTGGGGACCTGGCTGGAGATCTGCCTGGCAACCTGGGTATGTGCCCTGACTGGGAATCAAACCAGTGACCTTTAGGATTTGCAGGCCAGTGCCTATCCACTGAGCCACCAGTCAGGGCTTGATTTTAAAACTTACTACAAAACTACTACAATCAAAGCATTGTGGTACCTACATAAGGACAAACATTTAGATTGTTGGAACAGATATGTGATTCCACAAATAAACTGTTACATTTATGATGAATTGATTTTTTTGACCCACTAACTAAATGCAGAAAGAGGATTGACAAAATTCAAAATTTCATGATAAAAAAAAAACAAACTAACTAAGAATAAAAGGGAACTTAACCTGATAAAGGGCATTTATTAAAAATCCTCAAATAGGCCCTGGTTGGTGGCACAGTGGATAAGGTATAGGCCTGTGAATCCAAAGGTTGCTGGTTCAATTCCCAGCCAGGGTACATAACCAGGTTACAAGCCAGGCCTCCAGCCAGGTCTGTAGCTGGAGGCAGATGAAAGGCAACCATACACTGATGTTTCTTTCCCCTCTCTCTGAAAATAATTAATAAAATGGTTTTTAAAAATAGAATTTACACAGAAGCAATCCTCAAATATCCCTAGCTGGTGTGGCTCAGTGGATTGGCACCAGCCTATGAACCCAAAGGTCACTGGTTCGATTCCCAGTTAGGGCACATAACCAGGTTGCAAGCCAGGTCTCCAGCCAGGTCTCCAGCCAGGTCCATAGCTGGTGGCAGGTGAAAGTCAACCATCCATTGATGCTTCTCTCCCTTTCTTCCTTCCTCCCTGCCCTTCTCTCTGAAAATAATGAATAAAATCTTTTTTTTAATCCACAAATAACATTATACCTAATTGTGAAAGACTGAAAGCTTTCCCTTATTCAAGAACAAGACAAAGATGTGTAATCTCTCCACTTCTCTTCAGCATTATTCTAGAAGTTCTAGCCAGAGCAATTAGGTAAGAAAAAGAAATAAAGGTCATCCATTCAGAGATGACTTCATTTTATACATAGAAAATCCTAAAGAATAAAAACAAATCTATTAGAGATGGTAACAAAAAATCAGCAAATTTGCAGGATTCAAGGTCAATATTTTAAAAATCAATTGTAGTATTTCTATGCACAAGCAATGAATAATCCACAAGTGAAATTTCCAATACCATCAAAAGGAATACTTAGTAATAAATTTAACCAAAGAGGTGCAAGACTTATACATTGAAAAGTGTACAGAATTGGTGAAAAAATGTTAAGGAAGCCTTAAATATATTGAAAAACATTCCATGTCATGAATTGGAAGATTTAATAGTGTTAAGATGGTAATACTTTCCAAGGTAATGTATAGATTCAGTGCAATCCCTGTCACAATCACAAAGGACTTTTTTTTGTGGAAATAGAGAAGCTGAATATTCATTTCATTTATTCATATTCCTTTCATGTTAATTGTAAAATTGATATTAAATTGCATCTAGCTTGTTTAGCCAAAATATTGAAAAAGAACAAAGACCAAGGAATCATACTTCTTAAGTTCAAACTTGGTATAAAGGTACAATAATCAAGACAATGTGGTGCTGGCATAAGGAAATTATATATATAATATATATTATGTAAAATATGTATAAATGGAATAGAATTGAGAGTCCAGAAATAACCTCATATATCTATGATCAGTTACCATATGACCCAGCAATTCTATTCTTAGCTATCTACCCAAAAGAAATGAAAACATTTGTTCAAACTAAAACTTGTGCCAAATGTTCATAGTAGCATTATTCCTATTAGCAAAAAATATCTATCAACTGGTTAATGGATAAACAAAATGTGATATGTCCATACAGTGGCATACTGTTCAGCAATAAAAAGAATTGAAATACAGTACTGATACATCCCACAACATGGATGAATGTTGGGAACAGTATTCTCAGTAAAAGAAACTAGATACAAAAGACTATATACATATTTTATGATTCCATTTATAAGAAAGGCAAATCTATAGGGACAGAAAGTAAGTAATTAGTAGGTGCCTAGGGTTGGGCATGGGAACATAGTCTGAGCTCAAAGTTACTTCTTGGGGACAATGGACATGTTCTAAAATTAGTTATGGCTTTGGTTGCACAACTATAATTGTAATAAAACCATTGAATTGTACTTAAAATGGATTAATTTTATGGTATGTAAATTATATCTCAATAAAGCTATTAATTTTTAAATGGCACATAGTTTCCTTAAGTGCTACACATTATCAGAGACTTCAGTTGTGCTTTTTCATGTTTATCTATATCTATATATCTCAAGAGAAATGATAGGAAGAGAGCAAGATAAAAAGTAAAATAAAACCTGTTCTCCTAGTCTTTTGTTCTGCAATTGAGATTTCTGGAATAAAATTGTCCATGAGTATGATTCTACTGTTCTCAGACTGGGATAGACACATACAACATGACCAGGTTCCTTATCTGGGCTCTATTTCAGAATTGTACAGATACATAAAGTGGGAAGCCTGGGACGTTTTTGTAAGACTGTCCTATTCTTTGGGAGAGTGTGCTTCCTAGGAGTGCATCGATATGCTTTGATTTATTTTAGTGCTTTTGTTTCCTTGGTTAATGGTCAGAGGCCACACCTCAGGATCGTGCTGATGCTATATCAGCTACTGATGACCAGAACAAAATCAATCTGCTGATTTGAATTTAATGGGATGGAGCTGGGCTGTTTGTGTTAAGGGCCACTTCCCTTAGGCTGGCTTTTGCCAGATTTCTCTACACTTGCTCCAACTGAAGCCCCCACCACTACCCTCCAACAGTGACGTTCTTTGACCTTCTCTGAACATTGCTATGAGCTCCCATACTGCATTTCCCTCCCTCTGGACTTTTCCAGAAACATCTTTTCTGCATTGCTGCAAAATTTTCATTTTCTCTTCCCCTCTGCTATTACTTAACTCAAGGACAGAGCTGCCACAATGCTCTTTCTAAGAGATCTGATCTCTACTTCCCTCTCTTCTAGTCTTTTTCTTTTCCTTCAAGAGAAAGCCCACATTCCTTAACATGATATGTAAACTTATTACAACTGCTCTAGCCTCGTGTTCCATCACCTGTCCTCACCCTTGATTTTCTTGAACACACCTCTTCCTTTACTGTATTAGCCCCTTTGCATCTGCTGTTCCTTTTAACCAGGAATGAATACCATTTTTCTCTTTTTCTCCATCAGGGTATATCCCACTCATCATTTAAAATCAAGTGCCTCCGTGAGACCTTAGGCTTACGGGGGAGAGGTTTTCATCTTTCTTCCTATTTCCAGGGCTCAGTGAATATAACTGAGAAAGAGAGGTGCAAAAAAGAAAACCTAGATTATGGAGTTATTCAGACTGTGTGAGAATGGGTAAATGACTTACTCTGTCTCTGTCCCTGTCTCTGTGTCTCAGCTTCAGTTTCCTCAAGTGTTAAATGGGCACATAAATCCCAACAGGGCAATGTAATGTAGTTGATGTCGATAAGTTCCAAGTACAGTACTTGGTACATGTAAGATACTTGGGCAATATTGCATGTTGTAAAAGAAATGGAAAATTACCCCTTCACCTTCAATTGGGACTCTGAGGAGTTTCTTCTTGCCAAGTAGCCTACTGAGTGGTATTCTCTAGGACCTGCTTTATCTAATTATCTTCTTGGGGTTCATCTGCCTTTGGCCACCTTCACATCTAAGGGGTGTTGTGCAACATTGATGATCTTCTTGGGAGAAGCCATCAGCTACCTTCTCATTCATGCGTCTTAAAAATCTGTATGAGAAAGAATGAGAGAGGAGAGATGAAATTTTAGCACTTCCTTCTTCTCTTCCTCATGTCTTAATCTTGCCCCTAAGTCCAAAAGAGATTGTTTAGCAATCACTCCCACATTGGCCTTGCTCTTTCCTACAATCTGCTCCCTAGCCTTTTTTTTTTTTTTTTCCTTGCAATTGGAATATCCGAAATAAAATTGTCCATGAAAACAATTTCCTGTTCTCAGATTGGGATGGACATACACACAAGCTGGTTTATCATCTGGACTCTATTTCAGAAATGTACACAAGATGGCAAAAATACACAACTTGAAACTAGAGCAATATTTATTTTTTTAAATTAGGGGGCAGTTTCTTTGCTTCAATTCCTATTGGAATGTAAAATAGCTATGTGCTGATGCTATACTTTTTTTTTTCTTTTTTTTAAGATTTATTTCATTATTTCCAGAAAGAGGGGACGGGAGAGAGGCAGAGAGGGAGAGAGACATCAATGTATGGTTGCGTTTCACCTGCCTCCAGCCACAGACCTGACTGGAGACCTGGTTTGCAGCCTGGTTATGTGCCCTGGCTGGGAATCGAACCTGCGACCTTTGGGTTCGCAGGCCGGCGCCTTATCCACTGTGCTACCAGCCAGGGCTGATGCTATACTTTGACAGCATTTATTTAGCTACCCTTAGGGTCATTGGATGAGTGGTGTATGGATAAACACACACAGACACACACACACACACACACACACACACACACACAATCAGAGTGCTTTGTTGTGAACTTGGAATTTCAGGCATTCTGATTCCAGAGTAAGGCTTTATTGGATCAAGCCACCCATTAACACTTTACTAAGTGCTGCCTTGTGTGCCAAGTCTTGTGTTAGGCAGGGAGAAGGAAAGAAGCCAACCAACCAGGAGACACAGATGGCATTGTGTGCACCATCTTGTTGAAAGATAAAATGATACTCATTTGCGACTTCCTTGATCCATGGTACAACTACTTTTCTCAAAACATCAAGGTAAACATCTCGGATTTTCATTGATGATCTCTTGGATTCTGTGTACAATATCTGGACTTGTGCAATCCTTGAGTACTTCATGAGCTTTCCTTGTTGGTGTGGCAACATCGGGATCAGCATCGTACACTTTCTTCACATTGTAAACTGTATGTAAAGGGATGTTATTGAAGTCCACAATTTCCTTAGCAGTTCTACCTGCATGCAGTCCAGAAATTATGGTTGCTCTAACATCATATTCCTTCAACATGATGGTTGCTCTCAGAATTTAATACTTTATATCTGAAACAATTATGTTAAATCATAACCTTAGAAAAATAGTTTTTCAAAATTAATAAAAAGCATGTGAAATAAGGAGATGCAATGTTATTGCCAATTGATTGTGCGCACCCTGTATACATTGCAATTAAATCCTATCAGTGTTACCCACCTCCTAGGGCCATCGTTAAAAGAACAAATGACATAATTGTTGGAAAAGTAAAAGGACTATCCATAACATAGGTTGGTATTATGAAGGCAGGTGTTTAGACTGTAGCTACTCTCCTCAGTTGGGAATAGGATGACCTCAGTATTTGAATGAATTTTTCTTGGCAGACCTCTTGCTTGCTATAACTGCAGCCTGCTAGCCACTAGTTGAGTGCTTATACTTAAATAGGATCTGTCACACATGTGTATGTGTATGTGTATGTTTGTAAGCTTGCATTGGACTAGGATATTAGAAACTACAACAAAAAATGGAGGGCTCTTAGAAACAAAAGTGATTTGTAGAGGTAGGGATTTCTGCAAGCATCATTGGGTCTGCTTACAGATATTATGCTCTGTTGCCCCTGTAGTAAGCCCCATCATCTATCATCCTCGGTATATTGCAAAGCCTTTCTATTTGTCTCCCTGTCTTCATGACACCCCAATACATCCCATTCTCCATATGGCTGCTAAAGCCCTCTTTCTAACCCATATGGAAATTTGGGGTTCCCGGGCTCCTGGATTCCCACAAAGTAGCATACATGCTCATTCACATAACATAAAAGCAGGGTACTTATTTGGCTACACTTCTTGTTCAAATTGTGGAATATTTTGATACTCAGAGATGCTCCTCTGAATTGGCTCAAGACCCTTCCTGCTGCCTTGTTTCCCAGTACTGGACCCATTTTTAACTTCCTGGGGACTCAGCAACTAAAAGAGATAGTGCCTAGCACATCAGGGAGCCTGGGGGACACTGTTCCATGTGTTGACCTGCATCCATTCCAATTGGTCAGTGCTCCTGTGGTCTGGTTTTTAACTATTTTGAGAATTACCTCCACATTCACAATTTAGCTAATCCCAGCTCATCTTTATGGCCTTATCTGTCACAAGTTCTCCCCAGAGATGTCAGCAACACTGAAATCCTCACATTCCATGTCTCGATTTGTACATTTGTCTCTCACCATACTAGAAACTTGAGGGAAGAGACAGTGTTTCTCTTATTAATGTAGTCCCAAAGTCCAGCTCAGGAATCAGCATGTAGTTGACACTCAATACATGTTTGTTTCTTAGCAGAGTGTGTGCTATTAGATGGGACCAATCTATTTGTAATCCTGTAAACTACAAAATGAGAATCCAGACCTGAAGCTGGTGCAAAGCACTTTCCTAGTCTTAATAATACCTCATGAATTTTATTCACATTTCCAGTATCCTTAAAAGGGAGGGAAAGAGCAAATAATATCTCCATTCTATTACTGGGGAAATGGAAATATTTCAAGAGTGTGTCTCAATCATAATAAATGTTTAATAGTATTTAGACATAAAGTCATACTCTGGAACTTTTCCTCACCTACAGTACTGTAAAGCCCTTTGGTATTTGAGGGCAAAAGCCCTAATGTGAATTATTGTAGACTGCTTCCTTCTAGGGAGATACCAGTTTTCAGTCTCTATAAGGGGGCCTGAGGAATATCTATTGGAAATGATATATATGTTTTTGATATGTTTTTGCCCCTTCTCCTTCAACACTGCCAGAGGAGAACATCTTGTGGGATGGGGATGGAGAATACCTTACACCTCTCTTGGTTTGGTTGCCAACTTCTGCTTCATTAACATGGCTTCATAATTTGCTGTCCCTTGAGCAACAAACTAACTTTTGTTTCAGTAATCTCTCTGACAGCCTCCCTCTGAGATTCATCTTCCTTACCCCCACTATAGCCATCCAAGCTGTGATTACTATAGAGAAGGCCAGACTGGGAGAATGACTGAGTCCTGTTTTCTTTTTTAAAAGTCTCATTTACTTAGTTTTTTTAGAGATAGGGAAAGGGAGGAAGAAAGAAAGGGAGGAAAACATTGATATGTGAGAGAAACATCGATTTGCTGCCCTCTATGTGCACCTAGACCAGGGATTAAACCCAAAACCCACGCATGTACCCTGACCAGGAATCGATCCTGTGACCTTATGGTTTGTGAGATGATGCCCAACCAACTGAGCCACACTGGCCAGGACCTGAGTCCTACTTTGAAAGATCTTAGTCTTCCTTGGGAAGCAGGTCTCATACATCAGATATGAGTTAGGCTGTAAGTAACTGAAACTCCTACTCTAATTGAAAGTTATCTCACATAACAGGGAGTCCAGGGAAAGGGTAGGCTTCCAGATTGGTTGATTATGCTGTTCATAATGACTATAAGCATGTTCTAGGGTAAATTTTTATATTGTTCTTTTTTTTTTCTTTTAATTTTATTGTTGTTGTATTACATCCATTCCTTTTTTGCTCCCCTCTGTCCCCCTCCCCACCCACCCTTTCCCCCCAAAGTCAATCCCCCCTGTTGTCCATGTCCATGGTTCCTTTATACTAGGTTCTTGTCTAAGCTGCTCCACTTCTTTGCCTCTGCCTCCCCCCTCCCCCCAACCCCTTTCTCCCTGACCACTGCAGGCCTATTCCTTGTATTCATACACTTGGTTCTGTTTTGCTTGTTGTTAGTTTTGCTCATTATTGTCCCATAATGGGTGAGAACATATGATATTTGTCCTTCACTGACTGGCTTATTTCACTAAGCATAATATTCTCCAGTTCCATCCATGTTGTTGCAAAGGGTACAAGTTCCTTCTTTCTTTCTGCCATATAGAATTCCATTGTGTAAATGTACCAAAGTTTTTTGATCCAATCATCCACCGATGGGCACATAGGCTGTATCCAGCACCTGGCTATTGTGAATAGTGCCGCTATGAACATAGGTGTGCATAGGTTCTTATGAATTGGTGTTTCAGGCTTCTTTGGGTATAGTCGAAGTAGTGGAATTGCTGGATCAAAAGGCAGTTCCATTTTTAGTTTTTTAAGGAAACCCCATACTGTTTCACACAGTGGCTGCACCAGCCTGCATTCCCACCAACAGTGTATGAGGGTTCCCTTTGCCCCGCATCCTCACCAACACTTGTTGTTTGTTGATTTGCTGATGATTGCCATTCTGACAGGTGTGAGGTGGTATCTTAATGCAGTTTTAATTTGCATCTCTCTGATGACTAGCCATGTTGAGCATTCTTTCATATGCCTCTGGGCCCTTTGTATGTCTTCCTCAGTGAGTTGTCTGTTCAGGTCCTTTGCCCATTTTTTAATTGGGCTGTCTGTCTCCCTGGTGTTGATTCGCATTAGTTCTTTGTATATTTTGGAGGTCAGACCCTTGTCTGAGGTATCATTGGCAATTATGTTTTCCCATACAATTGGTTCCCTTTGAATTTTGCTGATATTTTCTTCAGCGGAACAGAAACTTTTCAATTTCATATAGTCCCATTTGTTGATTCGTTCTTTGATTTCCTTTGCCCTTGGTGAAGTATCAGTAAACATATTTTTGCGTAGGATATCTGAAAGTTTACTGCCTATATATTTCTCCAGGACCTTTACGGTGGCGCTGCTTATGTATAAATCCTTTATCGAGCTTGAGTTTATTTTGGTGTATTGTTTAAGTTGGTGGTCTAGTTTTATCTTTTTGCATGTTGCTGTCCAGTTCTCCCAACACCATTTGTTGAAGAGACTGTTTTTACTCCATTGGATGTTCCTTCCCACTTTGTCAAATATGAGTTGACCATAGAGTCCTGGGTTAATTTCTGGGCTCTCTATTCTGTTCCATTGATCTATATGTCTATTCTTATGCCAGTACCA